>KK113119.1:933356-991845 GCA_000611955.2 Stegodyphus mimosarum | reverse complement strand
GTCCTGATTTCTAATTATTACTACAGTTATTTTTAATAACCTTCTCTAAATAAAATAATTTTAAAAATTAAAATTCTTTACTTACTTCATGAAATCAAATCATTAAAATTAGAATTTTTAATACCATCACATTTTAGTCTGATACTTCATAAAACATGTGTGTATATGTTATTTATATTATTTTCTTAAATTTATTTAATAGGACTAAAAAGTAATTTATGTTATATATTATATGTGTGTCTCTCTCTCTGTATATATGAGAGAGAGAGGAGATTAACAATTGTACTTTTTGTACACATTTTTCACTTTCTCTGCAGTATGGATAGGTTTATATAACCAAATTATTTCAATTTGCTTTGTCACTCATATTACATAGTGTTTCAGGAACTTTTATAAGCTAGTACAAATGTTTTTTACGACTTTTACTAGGTTTCAAGCTTACTTTCTCTTTATATATATATAAATACTTAAAGAAACTTAATAAGAGGCAAAAATAAAAAGCAAATTTTTAAACCCCGTCCTGCGCTATAGCTGCAGGATTGAAGTAAAATAAACATAAAACATCTAAAGTTTAAAGTAAATTGGAGTCAAAGCAAGGCGATTCCTCAAAAATATTAATAATTGCATCCTTGTAAAGGGGTTGAACATAAAATCAAAACAACATATTACATACAAAACAGCATAATTAGTTATTGGAGCACAACGTGCTTTTTGCGTACGAGCATTTTAACAAAATAAAACAATAATTCTATTGGGACAGCATGCCGTGAGTATGGCGCTCATTCCCAGTTGCGAGATATTAGCTAATCACCTCGGCCTGATGATATTAGAAAAATGGATCCGAACGTTTGAAGCTAATAGTTCTATAGTGAAAATGCACAAAACGGATCCCCTACGACTTGTAAGATATGCTGCAAAGATCAAAACTGCATGGCAGTTAGTCAGTGAGATTCAGATATTATCTCTACAAAATCGAAGTCGGAACGACAATTGTTAAAAGATCATGTTTAAATAACATTTTGACCAATGATTTTCAACTCATAGCTTGTAAAATAGAGGTTGCACAAAAATTGAAAGCGACGGATTGTGCTGCACGGCTTGATTTTGTCAATGAGATGTTGGAATGGTTCGATAGTACTTTATTTAGTGATGAGGCTAATTTTCATCTCCACGATCATGTAAATAAGCGAAAGGGCAAATACTACTCTTACAATAGTCCTCACAAAAGCATGAATGTCCAATGTATAGCCCCAAGGTCATCATAAGGGCTGCTGTGTCTTCTAACGGTATCGTCGAACCGTACGTTTTTGAGGATCAAAGTGAATGAACACTTACCGTTAATACCCAGCGATATTGTACAATGCTGCGAGATTTTCTTGTGCCATCTCTACAGCAGTTTCAAGGCTTTGATTTAGAATATTTGTTTCATCAAGATGATGCCACATGCCCCACATCAAATCACTCAATCGAAGCTGATCAGCAGTTATTTCATAATAAAGTGATTTTTAAGGAGAAGCAATATTAACTGGCTTCCTAGGAGCACCGACTCACTGCCTGTTGATGATTTTCTGTGGGGTTACTTTAAAATTAAGATCTATGGATATAATCCAGCTGATACAAATCAATTACAAGGCAAATATCGAGATGCAAATAAGATTGATCTAGAGGGAAATATGTGGACGCGTTATTAATAATCTTCGATCTCTATTTAAAGAGTGCATACAATGCAAGGGATATCATTTAGACAATATTGTTTTCGGTTCGTAATTTTTCATTCTCTGTACAAAATGTTTCATGAATAAATGATCACAGAAATTTTATTTTTATATATACACAAATCATAGTTTTGATACTCTTTTTGATGATTCATAGTTTCTTCATCATTTCATCTTATAGTTTTGTCAATGACACGTTGGAACAGCGTTTCGTTTAGTTTTGTGAGCCTTTTATTTAACCTATGATACAACCGCCTTGTTTGTGTTTGTCACATGTCTCAATTTGACTAGTATTAATATCAGTAGTAGTAGTAAATTTATTGGCTCATGTAACCTTTTAGGTTATGGACCAATAAATTTACTATTACTACTATTCGTCAAATAGAGGAATTTATTTATTTTCCCAAAATTGAATTAGTATGATAGCTTCTGTTACAAATTTTTATCTACGTATACATAAATAATGATGGGAAATATAACGCTGCCGAAAGAGTCAGATTCTTTCAACTACAAGACACTACAGTTTGCTGCCATTCACACAAAGGTATCATAAGCACTTGATAATTTTTCAACATCTTCTTTTTCACTAGGCTAAAGGTTTAAATAATAAAACAAAGATGCATTAGAAAAGAAAGGTGTTAGCAATATACCGTTTTTCTTTAATAGAGAAAAATAGCATAGGCACCTTAGATTATTTTAACTGCAGTTCAGGAGTAAGAAAGTAAGAAAAATATTATTAAATATTTATGTTCACAATAATGTGAAAGAATGAGTAGGATAAAATAGATGAAAGGACCATGGTGCTTTAGATAATCGCAGGAATTAAAATGTGAGTTTGGGCCTCGACTTCTGCTTGACAATAACAGGAGTTCCTGTTTTTGGATGCTGTAAGTTGCTCATTATGAAAAGATGAAAAATTGCTTCTGAATAAAAGACAGCTTGACGGGTTCCATTCTTCGGCCTTCAACGAACGAGAAAAGTCAAAATAAGAAGGCACAACAGAAAACTACTCCAGTTAAAGAAAAGACTAATGTACACCAGTCTTACACGGAAAACGTAATACATAAATTGTATTGTATTTTCAAGCATGAAGGATCTTGCTAGTCTGAGCAATGACATTTAAAGCATACAATATATAAAGAGCTTTAAATATGGAACCTTGCAGTGGAATTATTCATAAAATCAAATTCATATTTGCATTTGAATCAGGTTCAATAAATGATTTGTCAAAGAAAAGAAATTAACTTAATAAGCTAAAGAACTAGATGGAAAAGACTTTTATAAGCGTGACGCTTTCTGATAAGCTGAATGAATTTTCAATTAAAAAAATTTAATTTATTGAAAAACAAAAATTTAATGAAAGAAAATTCAGAACCTTCTTGATTTTTTTTTAAACTAAATGTTTAATTTTATATAGAAGGATATGTTAAATACGAGTATATTTTAAATATATAAAATTTTGTAGAATAAACCTCTATTTTCTGTTCTCACAAAACTTAGCTTCATAAAGTTCTAGTTAATTTACGTGTCCTTGGCTAGTAGAACTTTAGTGAAGTGTTTAGCGACTGATCGCTGGTCTTCCTGCAACTATAAAATTTAAGCCTAAAGAAATGTTAAAATGTTTTATTCACTCAAAGAAATACTACCGTGGGCCCTTCTTCGGCTTACAGGAAAGCATTCACTTAAGCTTTAACTTAAGATAGAACCTAAGGAACTAAACTAATTCTAAACAGCTAAACTTTAGTCTAAACTATACAAAATTAACTAACAGGCTTGGCCCCTAATTGAACGTCTCTGGCAAATACTAAGAGGCACGTAAAACTGCGGCCGAACGTTGTAAGATAGGCTTAAAACAACGACGTGGCCCATAGGTAGAACACGTTCTACCAAAAACTGAGCTCTTCTACGGAAATGACTGAAGCTCCCATGAAATACTGATTCCACTTCATTTACATAAAAGGCCCACCAGCGGCCGAGTGGTAAAATCGCTGACCACTAGTAGTTCGGTCCGGGGTTCGAATCCCGACGAACATACTGGCTGCATGTGCGTTTCTGTGGTTTTCCACATGTGTAACATATATACGAGCCAGTTTCCCTTACAAAGTCTTCCGTGAAGGCATCCCTCCCTTCAGGCAGATACCCCTTGTGTGTTTTATCATAATTAAATAAACCAAACCAAGCCATATACATAAATCACGATAGTGAAATCTCATTCTGGCAGGGAGTTGTTGGTGGAAAACAAAAATTTAAAGAAAAAATTCAAAATTAAAGTAACTGGTAGAAAGTTAAAATAATTCCTACAACTTTCATATCAAAGCAGCGCTTTGAAGCTGGCTATATGAGAGGTCTGAAGCGCTATTTAATGAAGCCTAATATCCATTTTATGTCAAAAATATGATTTCGTCAAAAATATTGCCGACTGCTTAATACAATTTCACAGAATAAAAGTGGGCAGACTTTATGCCTTATGCTAATATACAGAAATGTGCCACTAATGCTCTTTCCCCAGACATGAAAGTATATCAGTATCTTCCTATGATTAATTAAGAATGCGGGTAATGTGAAATTATTTCATCATCTTTTATATCAGTATTTACCTAAAAATGATAAATGTATAGTTTTGCAGAATAAAGTTAAGTGGTTTTAGCATTTTAAAGTATTCTGAGGCTTAAAAATGTGTGAACATTTTTTATTTCAAAATTCATTTAAATACATTTTCATAACTTAATAAAAAAGACTGGAAAGTTTATGTTGTCAAAAGTATTCTTTTTAAAGGAGCATACTACAACCAAACGAGTGTACCAATTTTCGACTTGTGTGTTACTGATGATAAACAGATGTCTCGATTTGACTAGTAATTGAATCGATTTGATTATTACAATCGAATCAAATTACAGTAGATTTGATCAAAACAACTTTTCTTTCTTAGTATATAAACGCAGATACATTACCCTAATCCTTCCCGTGCTAAATATAACGATAATGATCCACAGACAAATGTCTAAAAATGTCTGCAATCATCCTGTCGAGCACATCTTGTATACTATAAGTGACTAATATTTTCTTTTCTATAATGCACTTGTGAACAATGGGATTAATTCTTTCGCTTTTCTGAGTAACTATAATCACCCATTGTGAACGCTTGATAAATACTAAAGCCAAGCTCCAACTAATATAATACGGGAATGGTAGGTAAGGCAGTTCTTCAGTCGGGAAAAGATTTCATTTTGATTGACATAAGTGGCTTGAGATGATAGCTGTGATGAATAATTGACGGAGAATCTGAACATTGATCAAATCTGTTCATATGTTTTCGAATGCGTAACTGCAATTATTCACCACACAGAGTGGTCTACAGTCATCCACTGCAGACAGCATGCTATGAATTTAGGTACTATAGTCACAGCCCAAACATTTTGCTCTCTGACTGAAACTGATTATGCATATTTTCAGTTTAAGCAACGCTCATGGCTTCAGTAGCAAACAAACGCTTTAAATGAAGAGAAAGAAGCTAACGTATTTTAAAAGTTTTTAGTTTAAATAAAATAATTGTTGTATATTTATTTTTCTTCTTACATTTTTTAACCTTTTTACCCATCCTACTACTTTCTTCTTTGGTTATCCAATACTGAAGAATGTACATGGAATAAAATTAAATCTTCCCCCAGGAAGGAAATATACAGGACTGTTTCGTGATGCTAAAACAGAAGGCTCTTTATTACCAAAACGTAATATCTGTTTAATATATAAACTAAAATAACTGTATTAGGAAAAAAGAAATACAAGTAAAAGAAAAATGGAATTTCACATAGTAATCTGAAGAAGCCTCCGTTATTTGAAGGAAAATACTCATAAAAATATCTTTTGATTTTTTAAGACTTTCATTCAAAATTCAGTAAATAAGTCCTATTAGTGCTGCATAACCTAACTTTACTAAAACTAACTATCCTCGTGGCAACCTACTAAATAGTATATGTACTGAGCATCAGTGAAGTGCGACATATTAAACTTATTTAAAATGCAAATATGAAATTTAATTAAAGATTTATTTGCCATTATTTATAGATGGGAGTTAAAAATTAACTCGAAATCTTCCCAACTGTATGTAGGCTTCCAATTAACATACAAATTGTTAAAACTGCGAGAACATACTCACCCTTCACTCGTTTTGAAGTTTTGACACAATCTCGCGCTCTTCCCTAGTACTAGCTCTTTTTTCCAATGGCAGATTGCGAACAGTTGCAGTTTGTAACAGAGTCCATTAATCTATACTAGGGCCAGATGGAGTGGTCTCTTTATTAGGAAGATACCTAATGGGTGGGCCACCATTGCCTCCTATGAAGGGACGGACAGTTACAGCCATGCCTTCTGGGATTCGAACCGAGGAGGCCCTTCGGTATCGCAGTGAGACTCTCCTAACCACTACACCGTCTGGCCCCTCATACTCACTTTTAAGAATGATTTAAATCACTCACTAACATTCAACTTGACGATGGCTTAATAAAGCTCGAACATTCCCAATTTACCTACTCTGAATACAGATTGCACTTATTTTAACTTGCCATAATTTGCATTCTGATAAGGGTCAAAGGAAAAATAGAAAGGATAGAGAAATAACGAAATAATAGAAACTGGTGAATTAAAAAAAAAGTACAACTTTATTTCAGAAAATACTAGCAGTTACTGGAAGCGTAAGGTAGATAAAAGAAATGTGTTTGAAAATGGGTAATAGCATAATGTATAGTTTATTTGCTCTTACCTTTATTTCTGCCTCGGGGGAAAAATTCAATTTTGCGAATTCTAGTCCAAAAAATGAAATATTAAAAATTTACAGTTTTGGAGGACTCATATGTGGAGAAAGATTTTTAAATTTTATTAAAAATGCTACAGTTCAATTATAACAATTACTTTTACGCCGTTGCAGAACATACGTAATATTTTCTTCAAAAGATCGGAAAAGTAGACGTCTGATTTTTCCATATTTTAAACACTATTCTATGAAAGTCTTTTATTAAACAACGGTAGAATGTTGTTCAAGCAATATATCTTTTCGAAAAGAAAGAGATTCAATTAGTTGAGTTATACAAGTAGGTAACTAGCGTATCGAAGATGATCTACTAGAGAGAAAAGTAACAGTCGAAAAAGAAGGGGTTCCTTTTTTTTCAAATTTTATCTAAGAAGAGATCATACACTTTACAAAGTGCTAGAAAAGACAGCTCAAATTTTTGTTTATTTACTTATATGACTTCGAATTGTTAGACATAATAAAGATTGGGATGCGAAGATGTTCGCTCTACATTTTAAAGAAACATGCTTTAACCTATACTTTTCGATTTTGCTGATTTTGTTACTCGACTTTGTAGAAAGCTAAATAATTCATAAAATAAAGGTAATTAATGCACCACGCAATGAAGGTAACTGTCTTCATTAAAACGTATTTTCATTCAAAATCACGCATATTAAAAAACAGGCAGAATAATCTGCCGACAGCGCTGCGCACACCTTCTCTTTTCGTCCGCACTAACTCAACTGTTATTTTCGGCGAAGTGTGCAAAACAAGACATCTGTCTACTTTGTCTGTCTGTCCGTTACTGTTGCTTTTGTGGCCTCACTTGGCATATATTATTGTTTTTGAATCCTACAGACATGTTTGACTTCGAACTGCTAGACATGTTCTTCGCATTGCTAAATTTGTTTACTATAAGCTACAGTTTTTTTAATACTTTTAGCGTATGCTGTGGAAGAGTTTTCTAAATATAAAATCTAACTCTTTAATCGTTCAGCAAAAGTGTTAGCAAATAAAATGCCCTGCATTTCTTGTTAATTAAATAAGCTAGGCTCCATATTTTTTCACGCAAATTTCTGACTGATAATCCAGAACGATTTCGTTAATTTCAAATAATTTGTATATACATGATTAAAGTCTCCATTTATGACCAAATTTACGTAATAACTTCAGTGTAAAATTTGCTAGGTTTGACGATTAGTTGTGTCATATTAGTTGAAACCTATCCCTCGTTTACTTCATGCCACAATCTGCCTTCATTTCTTTTATTCATTTTCTTACTGAAAACTGTTCAGGAAACTGTTATTAGTTATTTAACACGCAGTAAATCAAAGAATATATGATTTCATATTACCTCTCTGTCATCCTTATAATTAGCAAGAGGAAAAGAAGTGCAGTTTGTTTCTTACTGTGCGATTAAAAAGTTGATGAAATAAGCATTTACTTAAATACGTTGCAAAGAAAGGAATGTAATATACATTTCAAAGCAAAATAGTCTTCCAAAATATACATATCGGCAAAATGTGATTTAAACGTGCAGCATACGATCATCGATTTCAGATTTTGAGAAAACGAAAATAATACCTTCTTTAAGGAAGTAATCATATTTTGCCATCACTCTATCAAAGCCTTGATGCTAAAATTAAAAAATTCAGTTTACTGTGATGTCAAGAAATTTTAAGCAGCAAGATTGATCTGTCAGCTTTCGTTACTGACTCGCATTATTTACTGTAAATTTCTTTACACTGAGAAGTAAAGAAGGTACATATAGTAGAAACTTCAATGATAGATCACATAAAATATTTTCATGAGTTGTGGGCAAGGAACATGGAGATATTTTGAGTCATGCAGCATGGAGATGTCCTTTGATCAGATGCTTGAGAATAAGTCTCATTTTCTGCACTTTAGAGCATTGATGGTTTTTAGGCATAGTCTGAGAAAAACGCAGTGTCTGATTCCAGAGTAGATCTTCATTTAACAATTAATATTTTCTGCAGATGAAGGAGTGGTTTTGCTACATCCAGCAGAGTTCTTTTTTGTCTTTGTGATAAAAGATTGGAAGACATCCAACATAATTTGTTTTCATTTTATATGCATTTGTATTTTATTTGAAGGCTTGGTTTACCTCTGGTTACCAGTTCTGACAGTCGTTTGGTTTTTCGTACTTAAAAATACGTGATTTCTTTTAAACGATTCACTGTTAAAGCTGAGGAATACCATATATGTCTACCTAAATTTACAATATTTATTTTACAAAATGATCATTCACTACTAGGGTTAAGGTGTCTCCTTGCTTAAAACTTGCTTTAAGTAAACTAAAACATAAAAAATCATTTGTGGAACATTCTGCTGGGCGTCATATGCGTATTATGCCATGAGTTTTGAAAGCTGAAGAAATATTTTAGTTCATATTTTTTCTAAAACGATAGACCAGTAAAATCTTTATATATGAAAAATCATCAGCAAAAGGTTAGAAAAAGCACCTACATCATCATTTTCTTATACCAGTTTCCCTCCAAGTATGACAACGCATAAAATCATCACGAACCGCACATCAAAATCTCTCTTTCTATATTTGCAATCCTACAATATTGATGCAGACAGTCATGAAGTTTTACTGGCTCGTATTTATTCTGTCATATAAGGACAATAGATCTCAGCTGTAATACTCCATAGATGTTTACGACACGTCATTTGAGAAGGCTGAAATTTACATAGTGAGAAATCACCAAGTTATCTGATATCTTAAATTCGACTGTTTTCTTGAAACGGTAGTGTATGAACTGTTTTGTATCAAAATTTATAGTTGCTAATAAAAGGAGTTGCTTCTGCTGTCATTATACATTTTTTACTCTTTAAAGCTGCTTAGATTCTTACATATTTAATATCAATTTCTTCAGTTGTAGTGCTTTTGGCATTTTTACATTATGGGAAATAAGATAGAAATTGTTTCGGATATGCAAATAATATATTTGAATTGATTTGAAAGGCGTTAAAATATTTTTAAACATACGAAATTGAGCTGTCTTTTTATATGGAAAGGGGATCACTTGTGATGTTAATTTTAAGGTCCTGCTTCCGAGTTAAAACAATGAAGTAGAATTCTCCTAAACAATAGCAAAAATTTTGTACGCGAATCTCAAGCGTTATTTTTCATGTAAAACTGAATGAAATATTATGATGATAGAATGGGTAATTGTAGAGAATTACTTTTATTCCCAGAAATACTTCATCAGAAACATAAAGATAAATTCTTGAATACAAATTGTAATTTTCTGAACATTTATACGCATAAATTAACCGTAAAAAGTTCAGTTTTAACCTTGTACGTCACATTTAATGTTTGTTTCAGCTAAGATTATTTGAAATTAATACATTAAGTTTAATCAAAAATGAAGTCTTAAAAATAGAAGTTTAACAGCTATACTTAATGCTACATATTAGGATAATATTCCTATTCAAATTTAGCTCAACGTTGCTTCAGCGTACGTAATAAAATTACGAGATAAATAAATTGCCTTTCTTAATACTTGAAATGAGTGGCAAAAGGATAAGCGACTATTAAAATTTGTCATAACGCATACATTTTATGACTTTAAAAAAAAGAATTACGTTTCTCAGTTGAAACTACTGAGATGTGCACATTATAAATACGCTTGAGATCTGTACTTGCAATCTAACAAAAGATTGCAATGAAGATACAGAGACAAACTTCCCAATGTAAGGTTCATAACAGACAGTATGAGAAATATCGATTTTTAAGTACAACAGTGCTGTAAGAAATAAGCAAGCATCATTGCAGTTTAAACTTATAAAAATATCATTAATATTTGATTGGAAAATCAAAGAACGAATGAAAGCACTATGGAAACCAATTATATGGAAGCTGCGTATATCAATAATTTTAAGTCTCTTTCAGTTATTACATGCCAAGGTACGTGAATAACAAATGATTTGTAACGTAACTTAACGTAATATGATGTGATGCGAAGTAATGTGAGTAAACTTAATGGCTCGGAAATTCGGGAAACCTCAGCTAAAGAAGTTTTTAACTTCAAATAAAAAGCTGTTTTAGACTACTCACTTTCTTATTTTGTGAAGGATAATGTACATTGTTTATAAGTTAACTAAATTCATAATTACTGAATACTGAAGAATGACAGCTAATAAAACATTAACTTGATCTGTCCAGATGCTCAAGTGAACAGATTCTCAAAATGATTGTCGAGGACAAATGACGCTTTCATTTTTCATTTTGACTTTATGATGTTTTTAAATCAAACTCGTAATGTGTAATTTAAAGCTCATAATGTGTATATTTAATTTGAATATATAAATTAAATTAAGTATAGCGTACTACAATAAGTCTTGTGGATATTTATTTAATTTAGCTAACAGCTAAGTTTTATTTTAAAGCAACTTTCCCTTGATCCTCTTTTACACTCAGAATGTTAATAAGCTAGCGTGCGTGTATCCAAATGAGGCAGAAAGAAGTGTTATTTAAGGGAAGGTTTTGGAAAATGATTTTTAGTGTTATGCCGGCTTCGGGGTAATATTGCTGTCTTGAAGTACTAGCGATTAAATTTCTGTATCGCTTCTAGACATTAGGCTTGTTTTCGCTGTTATCTAAAAGTCAGAGCCTTCCTGCGCGTCAAATTATCCTGTGAGCCGTTAGGCTAGATTCGCTACATTATATTTGAAGTTCATTGTTATCTGTTTTGTTGTATGTTGGCTTTGTGTAAGCCCAAGTGGAGCCATATGGGAAATTATATTGAGTGAATAGAGGGTTCTTTACACCCTTCTTCTTATCATCAGTAAGACATAAAGATAATTCATTATACAGTCTTTTAGAGCTCATTAGTTTATGTTAACTAAGGAGACGAGATTCTATAACCTTCAATCGTATTTCTCACACATCTCACAAAGAGTTCTTAAATATGTGTCTTTAAATTATGAACTTTAGTGATTAAATGCACAGTAACAAAGTTGCATAAATTTTGACATAAGTTAAAAAGAATTATGTTAAAGTTTCACAGCTTATTTTATGATATTGTGATTCTTTTTATCATTTAATTTTCCAAGTTTTATTTAATTTTTACACTAAGTTTCTAAGTTTTATTTACATTTAGTATGCTTCTCATCTAACTCTCAAATCACGATGAGGCCACAATTGATTTTTCTTGCTTCTTGTTTCGAAAAACCTAATGCCTCTAAAAAATGAGTGAGTTTTTTAAGTGAAAGTAGCAGAAACATACACATTCTGTTCATTTTGAAACATATTGTATATGACAAAACATGCGGAAACGTAAAAATGTAAAATTAGACCACAAAAAATGCACTACTGTAGATTTCATATAAAACCCTGTCGATTTCAAGGGACCTATGTTATTGCTCTCGAAAGGAATAGAATTTTATATAAAATCCACTCAGCAAAGAGCTTTTTGACCTAATTTTACATAACAGTTGTAAAATTATCATGCAAATTCTAAACTTTTCCTTCGAATTATGAAAACGGCTAAGCAACTAAAACAATTCTTTCAAAATATAGTTATTTAGTAATAATCACAATATATTAAAATAGGGATGTTTTATAATATTTCATACAATATAATATGTAATATTTATAAAATTTCAACCAAAGTTTACTACACGAATGTTAAAATATAATATTTTACGTTTACTGTAATAAAGTTTTCAAATAAATGTTAGTGATCTCAACTCAATTTTATTACACCTATTTTAAAATAAAATATTTTAGCATTCATAATAGCAAACTTTTCAGATACATTAAAGTGGTCTCGACTTGAAGATTTAGTCAAAATTTAAGAAAAACAGATTATCTTTTTACCTTCTTTTCCGAATTAGAAGTGTACTTTGAATTTTAAAAAAGTCTTTGAAAGCACGAATCATTGCTATTTATTAGGTTTCCGAAGAAACCATGTGCTTTTAGACTGTTCCAGTTTTAAATTCCTAATGGACAATCCAATTTACGCTTCCTCGGAATGTGAGAGCTGCTTAAATCCCATGTTAAATTAGCCTGATTACTCACGCAGATCCTTGCTTGAATAGAATTTGCTAGAAACACTAATGGAACTCGGTGGGATTTATCAGTGTACAATAAGCCAGGGGAAAATTGCAGTGAATGTTCAGATACATAATAAACATATTTTCGAAGCTTCTTGACAAACCAGTACAAGGCGATGAGATATTTCGCTGAAACACATACATAACAGAACTCACACAGAAGTAAAAGTAGTTTGCGGAAGTAAAACGTAAAATAGCCGGATACTGAAAGCTTCTCTTTTAGCTGTTTAAAATTATTAGCACATGCGTTACACAAATGTGCAAGATGAACCAATTATGCAAACTTTGTTGATGGTTAAACAGTAAAAAAAGGGATGAGTATCATTTGATGTTGTCAAATTATCAGTAGTTCTTCAGTTATATAAAAATTTACTATCGCAAAGCAGTTTTTTTTTTGTGTGTGTGTATGGAATATCTCTCGAAATTAGGATATTAACTATTTAGAAATAAATTAATTTTGTACATTCACTCAGACCGAACAATAAATATTTTGTATTTTTTTAATGCATACTGTAGTAGCTGATAATGCATGGAGTCTGCACTTTCAATCAAAGAAAAAAGGATGGTTTTTGCTGTGTGTTCCTTTGAGCAGTTACATTATTTGCGCATATTGGTTTGGAAATACCGGTTGAGACAGGTTTTAGGGTAACTGGCACAAACTGAGTAGAAGGGAGCAATACTTGTTTCACGCCATTATGATTTTGAAATAAGAATATTTCATTTGTCTCACTCAGAAAACTTTTAATTGAAAAATCGTTTCTGAAAAATTTTAATCTTATAAAGGAAATTTAAACAGGAAGTAAGTAATTATATTTTATTTAAACATTTTATAATAGACACGATAATGAAAATGCTTTGACATCTTACATCTGGCCCTAACTCAGGACCCTAACTCAGAATCCACAAATTAATGTAAATAAAGTAAAGTTTCAAATAATATAAGGGATGGTATCAGAAGAAAATCTATTTGTTCTCTGAGATAAGTGATTGTTTATTTATCCCCTTATTTATTTAATCAGACAAGAAAAGCAAAACACGAACAATCTAGGCATAAAATAAAATTTTGAAATGCAGTAAGATGTGTGTTTTAAGTGGTGCAAGTTCTAATTTAGATAGCTGTAATTAATTAATTACGGTAGAGCATTCAATGGTTGTTCGCCAAAGAGTTCGCCTTAAAACTCTTTCTGGTGTTCTAATACTGAAAATATTGAGCCTTCAGGAGAAAACACCAAGCAGTCGACATAAATCGTAAGACTTTTCAAGACGTAGATCGATTGATGAGCCAACTGATAAATTGTCCCATATGTCGCGAACATGTAAACAAGTTTTACCTTTGTAAGGCGATCTATTACACAAGCTCTATTTATTTTACCTTTTCTTTCCGTCTGTTTATTTTTCTTGCATGCAGCTGCATTTCTTTTCTTACTGAAATAACATTAAACGAAGGATGAAAGATTTTAATATGCTATAGCTTCTCGAAAAAGAATTATTAAATTTACTTTATGCTGATTATGCTACAGTAAAATTCAAACATTTTCTGTTTTGCTTGTACTTTCTTGATTCATAAATTAGATCATAACGCAAAGATCCACAAATTCGGAGTTTAATTCTTTAATTCAGTTACGGGGCCCTAACTGCGTAGAAGTCCTTCAGACGCTATTAGACTGACAAGCGAATTATCGCTCCGTCTGAAACATGAGTCTGTCCTAATGCCTTTTATTTACTTTTGAAACTAAACAGACGGCACCATTTTGCACGTACAAACAAAACGCCGCCACTTGCGGGTGGTAAAATAAGGATGAAATTTCAAATTAAAAGTATCGTAGTCGAAAACTACACAAATTTGGCCTGCTCAGGTTAGCTCTAAATGGTGCGCTATATAGTCGATAAGCAAACTGGCTAAAACCGAAATATTCACTCGCAGAACTAGGCGATAGAACGTAAACTGCAAGCATCGCTGCCAAAAACTCTATATCTAAAACCATCAAGCCCCTTGACTTGCATACATTACAAATTTATATGTATCTTGGTGGGGCTAAGCAAAGGAGAAGTTATACTAAAGATGTAAATCATAATTCAAACACTGTATAAGGTATTGTCCTTAACATATAATACATTATACAGTACCTGAAATGTCCTCCTCAACGCATTTATTTACGTCCTTTATATTTTTCTTCACATAAGTGAAAACAAATAAAATTCAAATGATTATTTGGTCTTTTTTTTTTAAGATTACCTAAAAATCTGGCAAAAACTATCTTTTATCACTACCTAAATTTTCTAGATAGTATGTTTTCGGTTTTTTTCAGTCGTTGGGTGTTAAATTCGAAATGCAGTTATTGCTCGAAATGCTCATTATTTTACAAGAGATCTTTGGAATTATTAAATTGCTCAAATAAATGTTGAACTGCTACGATTTTGTAGTTCCATCACCATGTAACGTTCTACTGTCCTGCTGTTGTGTAGAACCTTGAGAGATAGTGATTGCGCTGAGGAAGGGTTAAAACAGCCCTTTATTAAAGTCTAACTTATTTAGAATATTTAACTTATTTACAATGCGTCAACTTGACGCTAACATACTACGCCTTAACTTGGGCGGTAACTGAAACAGTAGAATCAAACTTAAAATAAGAGATATATTAACAAATGGTAGAATTACCCTACAGGTCTCATATAATCCTGTAGCCTACAGCGTGCAAATGAGTCTAGTGGTAGCAAGATAATAGCGTTTAAGCCACGTCAAAACCAGCAGTACTGCTAGTTCGCGTATAAGCACGCACGGCAATTTCCCGGACTCTCTCTTCCTCTACTGGAATGTCGATATTTTTTAACTTATTCTTCCACTAGTAGAATTTGCATTTCTTGCGCGCGCTACTAAATTTAAATATTCTGGCACTGACAATTAAGGAATGAAGACTTATAGAAAAGTAACTTAACTGGTTATTTAAAATAAATATAAATCCCTACAACCATTTTATATTAAAATTGAATGTCATTTTTCTATATTAAAATCTAATTCTCTTGCTTTAAAATCCACTCAATTTTTCTGCTTTTTTTCTCTTTTCCAAAGTGTTTATTGCAAAATTCTCAGCTTTGAAAACACGATCTTCCGAAATTAACAAAAGGTGCATTTTTGGTAACCGAAATCCAGCATTCTGAAGAGACTGCACGCATTATCTTCAGAGCATTCTTGTGTAATGGGGTCAGTGGTGTAGTCATTTTATTGTACATTACTGACCAACAAGTCATTACCGAAGAATGTTTTTGAAATCACTTCGAAGTGTTGGTAATTTACTGGATAGATGCCATGGCAAATTTATCGAGGAAGTAATTTCGAACTATAATGGAATCTGTCTTGTCTGATAAATAATTTGTAAATTTTCATGGTCATAGATTTACTTTTATTAAAGTTCACTATTGTAAAGTTTTTTTATTGTTTTTATAGTTTGTTCACAAAATTAGTGATGATTTATATTACATAGTGTTGGTACTACACTCAAACATTAAATTGCGAAATTGCTGCTTTAAGAAAATTTGTTTCAATGCTAGAACTAAATATGTTTCGATGAAAAAAAGGAGTTGGTTTTATATGATATTCTTCTGTTTATGAATTTCTGGTTGAACGGTTTTGTCTTTGTCGTAATTTAAAGCATCGAAAAAACTTAGAAAATGCATGTAAGCAGAAATAAAAAAAATCTTGGTTTTGTCATCACGACGATATATTCGTACATATTGTAGCGAAATGAAATGGGAGTTGTATGTAATTTCAGGCAAAACTTAAAGTTTCTGCTACCGGACATATTCTTTTCAGACACTGCTAATACACACTTATATAATACCTCAGCTACGAACCTAAAACCTCTTTTCCCACCCGAACAGGTGTTCTAAGGCTGAACTGTATGTGCCTCTACGAAGACTACTGTTAAGTTCTAAGGTTAGGTTAGGTTAAATAATTAAGTAAAAGCAACTCGAGGGATGTCTGCCTATGGAAAGGGATGCCTTCGTAAAGGATTTTAAGGGAAAGTAACTTGTATCTAGGTTATACATGAGGAAAATACGAAAACTCCTATGTAGAAGTATGCAGTACCATGCAGTCCGTTCCAGGATTCGATCGATCCCGGGTCGAACTACCGGTTTGATCCCGGTTCGAACCGTCAGTGTTCACAGACTTTGCCTCTCGATCGTTGATGAGCCAGTATTACCTACTTCGAAAGTTTTCTGTTTCCTGTATGATCGTATTTAAATAATTTTGGTTTGGACATTGCGCTCGTGAATTGACAAATGTTTCGTCTTATTTTATAATTATAGAATCCTGTAATTATTTTTGAGTAATTTAAGATATTTTGTAATGAAAATAAGGCAAGAACTGTTTAAATAAATCTTGTAAATGATTTCCTTTACAGTTGGCAAGGCTTTGAAAAAGTTACAATTTTATAATTGAAGTAAAATATAGCTTTCCTACCAAAAATGCATTGAAAATGAGACGAATTTTTCCTAAACATTTTCTCTAGACTTATTTAACAAATACTAGCCTGAAACACGCTTTTCAATATTTAAAATTATTTAAGATAATTTTAACGGACTGCGAGAGAATATTTTTAAAGAAGGTTTCGAAGCTTAGTTACTTGATTAATAAATGAGAACCAATATGAAGAAATTTGCATAAAAATATCAAAAAATACTTTACTTTGATAATTCATGCTTTTTTTCCATCAGAATTTTAATAAGCTCTTAGAAGAACAGTGTCCATTTTGCTTGCTAAGACGGATTATTTTCAATACAGGTTTTTGGACACGCCTAAGAAAGTGGGTGAGAATTAATAATCCCACTAAGTTTGCATTATATTAGCAGAATAAAAATAAATCGTGTCCTTGACTTAATTAGCAAAACCCTTAATTTAATAAAATTGTGTTTTTAAAGAAGTTAAAGGGATTAAACCACACATTCCTGATCTCTAATGTGTTTCCTAGTCTGTATTAATTTACTAAAATTTAAAACAGTTAATTATATTGCACATACTTTGAGTATCAGTTCTGGTCCATTCAGTTTTGTTCATTACATATTCTTACTTCTTTAACACTGGCAGTAGCACATATTCTGGGCATGATGGTACATAAAAAATTGCAAAAGTGCTTGAAAATCCCATTTCACATTAAAAAATTTCTTTTAGATCGACTCCAGTAAAGGAGAAGAGAGCCCTGAAATTAGTTTATTTTGTAATGTAATACTTCCTAAACGGTTTAACCTCGAACCTCGTGACTCCCATGCGTGTAATTATAATCTATCAAAATCCTTGTAAATGCAATGAGTATATGCTTGTTCTGGAAAAAAAAGACATTCAGACGAAGATATAGCAGCGAAGTAATGATAAATAAGCATATATAACAATTAAGGATTAGCTGATGATTATGAATTCATTCGTAAACGCAGGTTATACAATAAGATAAAGAGTATTTTACATACTTAGAACACTTTTTTTGCAACTCACGAAAAACTATCTTCTGACGTACGTATGGTCGCGGCCCATGCTTGGGAGCCACTACTGCTGCACTGCAACCTGTGCATCTAAGTGGCGCGGCTGTTTTCACGTTGAAGCAAGAGGGTTGACAAATATTTTCTTAGAGTTAAATTTGCGTTTGTTCACTAATGACTAGGTGTAAAATATTACAGTAAAGAAAGGCTACTGAATGGTTCTGTTCTATTCCCTACAGTATTCGTGTGGTTTTTTCCCCTGTTCGAGTAGAATATGAGACAGAATAAAATAGATAGCTCTTGAATACTTGATTAATAATAACCTAATGAATGTACATTTCTTGAATCGCTTATTGTGTAGCTGTCATCAGCTATATTATGTTTTGCTCAAAGCTCCCGTAATTAAAACCTCGGGACAAAGTATCAACTAGGACGCGTCTTAACCACAAGTGAAGTTGCCCGTGTAATTTAAATACAGCAAATCAAATCTGTAAAAGTAATAGTAGGAGCATTTTAGCAATTAATCTCTCATAGAAGCTTTCTGGAACTTAACATATGCATTCTTGGTTTATAATATTGACTGGGCTTCCTGTTTTTCTTCGCCTTCCACGTTACTCTTGACTCAAATTTCTTACACCAAAAAATACGCAGTAGCGATCTATTAAAACATTCTGCTTTACTTCATTTACCTTTTTCTTCAGATTCCCGATTTATATGGGTTTTGCAGCCAGGTTAAGCGCTAGATTTTTTGGGGCTTAGATCAGGTTAAGGATGGCATCTGTACTATAAGATTTCAGTTTAATATACAAGTGCTATACTGTAAAGTGCTGTACTGTGTATTCAAGGGCTGTACTGTAAAGGGAAATTCCGTTCGAAAAAGTATAGCAAGTAAAGTTCATTCATATAGTAGACCAACAGTGAAAGCGCCGACCCCATCCATTGATACAATAGGCCGTAGAAAATGGAAGATCAGGGAAGGCGAAGCCTGCAAAGTGCAGCAAAATGAAAATATCATCCTCGTGAACGGGCGAAATGTTTGCACAATCGTACACAACACCGCTACTAAACTCGGAATAAACAGAAGGGCGACATAATAATGAGTGGTCACAGTATAGTATCCGTCATTCCGGCATAGAAGTCTAAACGTCAAAAATGTCCTTTTGCCATGATTACTGCGTCGGCAATGATATTTAGAGCATGTAGCATAATACTCTGAGTCATCTTTTCATGTCTGACATGATCACTTTATTCAGACCATAGATTTTTTAAATCTGATTATTTCCAAGATGCTTTGAATAACGCCATGTTTCTGTACTCTGTGACAATTTTGTGGAATAGCTCTTGTTTCAGCAGAAAAAGGTATACCTTAGGACTCTAAGTAGTTTTTTATTTTCATGGTTTGAAGACATTCAAGTAAAAAATATTAACTGACTATCCCCGCTTCCTGACTTCAGCAAAACAAATATTACTCTAGCAACTACAACTATTTTTTCAATTGTTTGCTGTGCTGCAAATAAAAAAAAAAAAAACAGAGGTACGTTTCTGCGACAATTAAGCAAAACTTTATAAAGAGATTAGCGAAATAAATAACAGAAAATAATAGCAAAAATTTCAAAAATTTCAGATTTTAACGGTCACCCAGAAGGGTTTGTTAAGGTTTTGTACGCTCTCGCAGAAATCTCAGTCAACTAGTTTGTTGTTACACGCCCTCCTGCTAACCCTTTTTTTTTGTCTTCTTAGCTTTGTTATTAAGCATCATTTTCTTTTCTGCGCACTTACGCGATATACAATTCAACAGCAAATTTAGAAAAATTTTAAAAGCAGAATAGCAGTTTTTAAAAGCAATATACGTTCAAAAATAGCGTTAAGCGTTGGCATACATTTTTGTTGTTTTTCAGTCTCAGGTAATAATATCAATGTTCACTTTTCTTACAACGATGGCTTTACAAAATTTTTTTTTTCATTTTCTTATTATTGTTTTGAGTGTATTAAGTCTTCTTGTTTATTTCGGGATCATTTAACTATAGACTCTATTGAAACAAAACTGAGTATCGAATTTTCACTATATCTTTGAAGAACAGATACTGCAGAAGACGGTTTAAATAACCTTTTTATTTGAACTAAACTTAACAGAGATTGCACTCACTCGGCGCTCGCAATAACCACCACTTGTGGCTAAGCAACTCGAGCAGAAAATAAAAATATAAAATCACAGTAAGTAAAACGGGCTACACCACTAGTTCCTTATTTATCAAAACCGCTAAATCGGCTGTACATAGCAAAGCCGCACCTAGAATACCAATATAAAATCTGAAGAGGATAACTAACACCAACTATTCACGTACAAAGCTATTTCAAACACGCAGCCCAAACTCGAAACTAACTACCCTCCTACTACTCTTAAAGCCGCTGTTTAAATATTGATTCCGAACTCACTTAGATTTGCATACTATGTCATTAACACTTACATTCTGTCAGGAAACTGAAATCAGAAGTGAAAGGAAAGTTTCACAACTAAAACTAATTGGTTAGAATAAAATAAGGTCTTTACAAATATTTACGTTATTTATTAAAATCACGTTCCTGGCGCTTACACCATATAAAATTCGATCTAACAGAAAAATCGCAAAATAATTAAAAACAACAAAGAGAATTTCCAATTGACAGTCTCGTAAGCTGGCTATAAAAATGTTTTTATTTCCGTACAGTGTTGCCACTGCTCTCTTTGAAATCCTCGAGTTTGTTAATTAAAACTTTATTAAACGTTTTCCAAAATATGGAATAGAAAATAAAATAAATTCAAAATTCGAGGTTCAAGTGCCCCTATTCGGGTGGAGGACTACGTTATTCAAAATTTGATGGATCCTCAATGCGAGACACATGCATCCATTCATGTAGATTCTTCACTACTCAATTTCTTTAAATATAATACAGAGTGATAACACTGGTATAACAGTTTGAAAAGTGATAGGCCGTTTAGAGTGATTCATTGCAAAATACCGTTTCGATACTAATATCTCATTCGGGACTAACGTTCCTTTTTGGCTAAAATGTGTTCTTAATATCTCTGTAGATTTAGTATATCTAGAATTCGGTGTTCAGCTATATACATCCTATTCGTCAACAAGATCTGAGGTAATGCTTCTGCTACAGGTTCTATTGAATTTCCTTGTTCGTAGTGATCTCTTTAATTTCATTCCCCTACTCATCTTATAGAAAATGTAATATCTGAGAGAAAATAGGAAAACTTGCATATAACTGTTTCTGTCGAAATAATGAATTTGTTATCATAATGATTTAATTGGAGGAAATTTTGGACTGCTAGTGACACCCCATCATACGAGAAGAATTTTCATATTTCATCATGTAATTAAGAAATGCTTAATTAATTAGGAATTCTAATTAAGGATAATTAATTAATAGTGCTTATTAAGGAATGCGGTGAACAGTAAATAAAAATGCATGTTGCTGTCTGTGCTGGACCCTAATACTCATTCATTGGATTTAATTTTAATTACAGGTAATGCCATTTATTGCGACTCTGCCACATTAAAATTATATATCACTGTGCCACATTAAAATGAATCAGGAATTTTCTTCTTTGGAATGTAAAAGAATACATCATAAATTGAAGGAATAACTGAGCATTTCAAATCATCTTCCTACTCAAACTAAGTAGAAACAGCAGTTGAATGCTTCGTTAATTACTTTTGCCTTTTGGTGAAACCAGCAAATACACTGGTGTGCAAAAATTAAGGACGAGACGGTTTTTTCAATGTAACTTTGTACAAAAGCTTTCCAAAGCAACACATTTAATACCGTAAGATCCCCAATACGTAAGGACATGAGTAATGTAAGCAACACTTACTAAAAGAGAAATCAAAGGGATAAAAGGAAGCTTTATTGAAAAAGGTAGCATGGAGCGCAATGCGACTGAAGGCCGAAACATCCCTGTGATAGGTGTCCAGCAAGAAACATCCGGTCTTTAATACGGGATATGATCTCCTCTGACTGCTAGGCAGGTTTCACATCATTTGTGCATGCTGGATATGTGGTTGTTAATGAGCTGTTGAGACACTGCTGCTCGTTCCTCTTGTAGCACCAATCGTAGTTTCGGAATCGTTACTGGCGATAAGTTACGTGCTGCCACGGGTCTCCCTAGTAGGTTACGTACATGCTTGATGGGATTTAGATCCAGAGACCTTGCCGACCAATCCATGTGTTCAATATCTTCACTCTCCAACAGCTCTTCGACAGTAACTGTGCGATGAGGTGGAGCGTTGTCGTCCATGAAGAGGAACTGAGGACCCATAGCCCTTGTGAAAAGACGCATGTAAGGAAGAAGAACCTCGTTACAATAGCAGTCCCAGGTGACGAACCTCCTTGGGAGATATGAAGGTCGGTCCGGCTACCAAGCATTATGTCTGCTCGAACGAGAACTCCGCGACCTCCAAAACAGTCCCTTTTGATGATGTTGAAGGGGTTATTGCGTGTTCCCCGCTCTGTCCAGATGTGTATGTGTCTAGAATCGCAACTCAGACTAAATCTGCTCTCATCTGTAAAGAGTACTCGTCCCCATTCATTGTCTCTCCAATTCCGGTGTTCCCGGCACCACAGAGAACGCCTTCTCCGATGGGCAGGCGTTAGAGGTACACACCGTACAGGGCGTCGTGCAAACAGACCACCACCGTGCAGTCTTCTGGCCACGGTAAAACGCGATATCGGTCGTCCAGTCGCCTGTGTCGTGTGTCTAGCGATTTCTCCCGCTGTCTGCCGCCTGTTTCTTCTGGCCTGTAAGGCAATATACCGGTCATCTGCGGGTGTGGTTCCTCGTGGACGACCACTACTAAACCCCCGGATAGCTGTTCCTGTAGTTTGAAATTGTCTCCAAAGTCGTGAAACGATGCTGTGAGCAATTCCGAACTCTGCAGCCACACTTGTCACACTGCGGCCTTCCTCCAACTTCCCAATGATTCGACCTCGGGTAAAAGCATCCAGATGTCGTCTAACAGATTGATTATTCGCCATTTCTCGCTGAGGCAGCAACTCGGTGTGATTTTAACTGCTATACGGCGTGCAATCTTTTTGCCAGAAATACTGATCTTACACCGACAACATGCTTTATACTACTCAGACACTCCCCCATTACGTCTACCTGCATATCTGCGCATGTGCTACCGTACATCACCTTATTTAATCTCCTGATTGGTCTTTCTGTACGCTCTGCCTGTTCGTTCAGCTGATATGCTAATTTTTCGACTTCGTCCTTAATTTTTGCACACCAGTGTATATAATGAGCCTAACCAGGCATTGAAAATACTTAGAATTAGATTTCAAGAGGGATCGTATAATTCTATGAATAAGCTTAAACCATGTTAAAATAAATTATACATTCCTACGACTTCTTATTCGTTACGATATTTTGATGTCAGTTCACTTAAAAGTAAGAGAGTCGAACGTAAAACGAATGACTTGGTTCAATGTATACGTAAAATTCAGATTTCTATTGGCAAAGAAATAATGTGCTTTCATTCTTTGCAAATGGCATAGTGCAGTAGCATAACATATGTTAATAATAATCCTCAGTTATTTACCTACATTACTTGCTGGTATGAAAGTGGTGAGAGACCCTCAAGAGAGATTTCTTTTCTACTGAAATTCAAATCGAGTTGAAGCCTGATCAGCATTTGTTACAATTAATGAGAAATAATTTTATTTCGCTGAATAACTAATTAATGAAAGACGCAGCAATTTAATGGGTTTTTTTTCATAAACACCATAAAATGTGCTGTTTTTGGATGTTAAATGTTTATCTCCTCAGGGATTAATTTCAACATTGTACCACCTATTTCCTTCAGCATCTTTTGAAAGAGTATAATAAAAAATTAATGCTAGAAACTTTAAAGCTTTTCATTGCAAAAATTATTAGATTCATGAAACGAAAGCAAAATGTCTAGATAATGCTATTTAAAATCATATTAAACTTTCAGAAAATTAAAATTCTATGTTCGAAGGAAAATTTAGATGTTCCAAAATAATTCTTTCCTTTTAAAAATCTTCTCAAGTGTTGTTCCAGATTCGCAACGTTTTGTGTAAGATATTTTGGGATTTCTCCCGAAACAATACATTAATTAATATATACTCAGGAATTGCAAAATGTCCACAATTAAATTAAATTATAGCAAAGAACGCAAAGGCTATTCGTCTTCTACGTTGCAGTTTCTGTCTTGGAAATTCTGGAATCACCTTCGACTTTAGCTTATTATCCTATCTCGATTAATGTTTAGTACTCCTTTAGTCTTTCTATTAATAATTATTTGCTGAACTCATAAAGCTAAATATTCTGAATTCCCCATGTGTAACGTCCTTAGAAATCCTCCACGAAGGCTTTCCTTAAGCAGATAACCCTTGCTTGTTTTGTCATTAAAAATAAACACAACCAAATTGAAATCGAATTGCACTAAGAACAAAGTAAAATTACTACCTGCTTATAGCAAGGCTGATGCAGATATTTTTTGCTTCCCCCACTTCCGAATTTTAGTTTAATCAACTGAAAAAACGAACTATTTATGGAATGACCCAATATTTCAAACACAAATTTTTATAGCGATCATAAAGAATTTTCGAGAATTCCTTTTATTTTCTGCCAGCGCCTATTCTTCTGTTTCAGTGCTTTTGATAAACCATGTGCCTTTGAGTTAATGTCTAAATTTCAGTTTTATTGTATGATAATTTATTTCATTCTTTGTACAATTATTTCGAATTGTGTTAATTGTTCTTTAATGTTACGCTTTGCAGCAATTTTAATATCAGTCATGAACAGTTCTTTCTGCTTTCATTCGCATTATTTTCCACCGACACATACATTTTGCCGTTAGGGGGGGAATCTTAAGTGCATAAGATTTTAAAAACATCGTTGTCTGATAAAATAACAAAATACATTACAAAACTTGTTTATTATCTAAAAGAAATACAACATTCATAACACCGAATGAAGCACGCAAGGCTCTCATAAATTTATTGATTCAGGATATCCAACCGAGTAAATAGCGAATTAATTTAATCCAACCTCCTTGTTTGTAACATCGGAAAGGGAAAGGCAAAAAAATTGTTATAAGGCTGGCAAAATAATTTACTTTCGCATTTCGCGTCTTCAAACACACGGTTTGTTAGTTACCGAAATCTTGGCATGTATTTCATTATGTTTACCTAATGTAAAAATTAATGTCTCTTCGAAAATTTAATTAATACCCTAAGGATTAACCTAATTAAAATGAGTGAGGTATCCGGATAATTTAAATTGAAATTCAGCATCAAGAAGCACTTTTTTCTCTTCTCGAACAAATAGTGTGTCTGTTACTTTAAAAGGAACGAAAACGCTTTCATAGCAACTGTAAAGATAAAAAGTAAATAAGAAGTTGTAGTTCGTTCGTATAAACAACAATCAGTAGATCAATGAAATAATTCTTTCTACTCAGATTAATATCGTGAATTGTCTTATAATGAATATTACAACTTGCCTGATTATATCACTGGTTTATGTAAAAAAATACAACATAGATCATCGGTTCCCAAACATTTTGACTCGCGGATCTCTTTTTAGAATCAATTTCTAAGAGGAGTTCCTGAGGCCTACCCTATATCTTTCATGGTTACAGTACTTAAGAGAAGTGTTAGGGAGAAGAATGGGGAACAGATGGTAAATGAATATGTAAAGATATATCTAAATACAACCACAATATTCGAGCAATAAAATTATCTTAAAAACTTTGAAATTTGAGTTAGAGCAACAATAAAAAAGAACCATGCAATAAACACAGCTCTTTCAGTTTAATCATTACATACAACTCATGTAAAGTATATATGTATTCCTTTTGTATTTCCTATTCAAAATCTGCATTATTTCTTACAGAAAAAGGTATTCATTTAATTTTACTAACGTGCACTGTAGAGCAACAGTACATCTGAATTAAGACGTAACCTAAACAATACGTAAAAGTTTAATGATTTACTTGTGGTTGCAATTTACGGCACATTTTTTTTTCTCAATTGATGATAATTGCAGGCGAATATCTGGTTCTACAATATAAGCGAATTTTGTATTTTGGTATTTTATAGGCGAAGAATATAGCTTGTAAGAAAAATGTAGTTGAGAAATGCAGCAATTCTAATTTTGCTTTCTCTGATAAAATTTTGAATTCCCCATATAATACAGACAAACATCTGGTAGACTTTGGTTTTGAAACTCGACTTTTATTTCACTGTGAGATCTCAAATCTGTAAAGACTTAGTATTCTGCTGAATTTAAGCTGGGAAATTTCGTCTTCATGCTGAACACATTCAAAATGCATTTAAAGTCTTCAGGCACCTTCTTCTGAACTGCTGGAAAATAATATTCAGTTATGCCTTTCAAAACTTCGAGACTCTCGTGAATACATTTGTGCATTTTTTAAAATTTTAATATTATTTACATTCAAGAAGATGATGTTTACATCAAATTTATTTCGTTCATTTTGCTGAAAGTGTTTCCCAAATATACCAGTTTGCATACCCATGCTTTCTCATCTAAAACTGTCTCAAACAAATTGTTATGGTCCATCAAAACTGCTACTGTCTCCGCACGCATTTCAATCCCAACGATTTCTTCAAGACAACCATCATGTATGAACGTACAGCAGATAGGACTCATGAAGAGTTCCCAACCTTCATACATTAGTTTGAAGAATCTGTTTTTAAGAGGTCGCGATTTTACATAGTTTACTATTTTTGTACTGACAGTCAACACTATGATAAAAACAAAGGATATTTTTCTGGAGCCCACTGTCTGTCTGTAAAGAACACAGTGGCTGCTGCTTCGTTTCTTGAACTTTGACAATGGATCCAGCCTTGGGACCTATAATGCCTTTGATTCATCGATGCAAAATATTTTAACAATTTTCCGACGATATTTCACTGGATATGAAGAATTCGTCTAAAAGGTTAGATATTTCATACACTGATGACTGGAAAAACATTTATTGCAGAGTAATGAAATTTCGATAATGAGGTTGTCTAGTTAACATGTTTAATTGATTAAATTTTCAAGATCACAGGTTAATTTAAGCTCAAGAAAACGCATTTCAAATTTGAAAATGCTGTTACATTAATATCCGGTGTAACCTCCAGAATTTTTAATGCAAGCCTGCAAGCGCAAACGACAATGACTTGGAGTCAGTTGAATGCACGCTACAGGGCGCCTGGCTCGGAGCTGCCCTTAAAGTAAACGATTCGTAACAGTTCGTTTTGTCACTGTGGTACCAACTGCAGCTTGAATTTCTGCCGCAGACGCAGTATGACGCGCAACAGCCGTACGCCGAATACGGCGGTCTTCCCTCTCAGTCGTTCTACATGGGCGCTCGGAACCGGGTCTTCTTAAAGCAGTGTCTTCATTTGACCACTGCTCTCAACAATCATACACAGTGGATACATTCCTGCCGACCATTTCTGTAGTATCGGGGAAAGAAAATCCACCTTCTCATAGCTCTATTACACTACCTCGTTCAAACTCGGTGAACTGTAGATAATGGCTTCTTTGTCTTCTTAAAGGCATTTTTAACTAACATCAACTCAATACGTCAGATTTCAAAGATAAATAACGCTCACGAACTTTACAGCACACATTTAAAGAACACCTGATCTCATCTCACCTCTTTAACACCTGATTTGCAAGTTCTGAATGGCGCTACTAGCACCACACGTATGTGCGAAGTGTGAAATTTGAATCTGTGTCATCTATCAGATGTATAAACACGCCTTACAAATCTTGTTTATCTAACACAAGTCTTTCTTGGTGCTGGGATTTCTTTTCGTCAGTGTACAACATGCTTGGTAGTTGGTAGTAGTCTGCAAAAAAAAGAAGCTCCTCTCCTTAACTTTGTAAGTACACCTTGAAACTAGTAATCCACTGACGTTAGTCAATTCATCTGTAGCTCACATTTTGTACACCTGATGCGACTGCTAAGTGTTTCTTTTATGTCAACAGTCTTATCACTAATTCATCGAGCAAGGGTGTTATTTGGCAAAAGCGGATACCGTGAGTAGAATATGGTAAAAAATATTTAGCGTTCGATGAGCGTAGTACAAACAGAACTTATCTACCTTAATTGTGTGATCGCTTGATGCAAATATTAAAATTATATGCATATTTTAAACCAAAATGATATCTCTCTTTAGCATGAAGGAAAAAAAGGTCTTCTCATGCTTCATTTAGTTGAATTACTAAAATCGTGTCTACACATGTCACCTATTAGTACAGATTTTTCTTTAAACAGCTTTTGAATGTGTTTCTTATCTTCTCCTCGTGTTTGTCTCTTTTCATCGCGAACTTGTTGGCTAATTGTTAACGGGCAGTCGAAAATACGTACCCATCTATGTAATACTGATATTCCAAATTAGAAGCTTTCGTTTTTTATTTCTCTGTTTATCATTCTGTAAATAGAAATATTTAGTTTTTCTTGCATTTCGGGAAGAGAAAAATACTGAAATTTCGGACATGCTTTCTACAAAACAGCATACAGTAGATTATTTTCAAATTTATGGGATCCTGCCATCAAAAAAAGCGTATCTTAGTGGACACGATATGTTATACCTACGGGAAATTTGTACTCATAGTTTTCTAAGCAGAACTTCTTATAAAATCAGATGGCCTAAAAAACGAGTAGAAATCGAAGAAAGCCTTTTCAGGAAGCAAAAATTGAAGACAATCGTATGCTGATTATTTAAAATAAAGATTATTTCCTGCAGAATCCCATTGTAACAATTAGTGCAGCTTTAGTGCGAATTCTGACAACCTTTCATAGTTGAGTGTAAAATACGTAAGTATCTTTTGCTTAAAAAGAAGGTGTAGAGATATTATGTTATTCCGAAGCAGGAGACATGAAAAATGAGCAATATCCTCGAACCTCGGACCTCTAGAATAGGCGCCGAGTGTGCTGGCCATTACACCACGAAGGCGTGCTAAGAAGGCGGGAAAAATACCTTATATACTCCCCCTTTGAAAGGGCGTCTGGGGATTAGAGGATCCAGTAGCCAGATCCCGGTGGTTGAGAATCATCATCCACTACCTTTTTTTAGTTCGGACGCCATTGTAGAGACATTAAGAATTTTTTTGAAAGCAGGAGACATGAAAAGTGCACAGTGCCCTGGAACCTCGTACCTCTCGAATGCTCGCCGTGTGTGCTGACCATTATACCACGAAGATATGCTAAGAAGGTGGAAGAAAACCTTATAAAGACGTAAACGAAACAGTTTATTTCCGAGGTAAAAATGTACTCCTCTGCGATTTTGAACCAATACTCCCAGCAAAATAATTTTCTTTACATTCAGTTATTCATTGCATAATTATAAAATTCATTCACCATAATTTCAAACTACTTTTCCTACATATTTCACCATTTAATTACGTTACCCATATTAAATATTATTACAATTATTCATTTTTATAAATCCTTAATATTTTATATATGCTATTAACAATTCATTATTGTGATATTTAATATTCTGTATTAATCCCCCAAGCATTAATTCTTATAACATTTTCTAATGAATACTCAGAATTATTTCATCATTATTCATGTTTAATATTTATCCCTAAAAATAAACAAAAATTTAGGAATAATTCAAATTATAATTATATCAAATATTTAATTAAATGCTTGGAAACTTAAATTTGTTACCTATCTTATTTAATGTAATAATTGAAAAATTAAATTGCTAATATAATAAAGTTTTAATTTCATATTTCCATAAAAACATATTTCATATTCCAAGTTTAAAACAGAAATAATTACTATCAATTTTCTAGTTCATGATTACATAAAACAAAACATTTCTGTTGCACTAATTAATTATTTCACGTTATGAAAAACTTAAAACATACACTATTCACAACAGCAAAGGTACTCACAATTTTTTTAATGCAAAACCATTTAAAGGAAATACTAAATTTATTACGTTTAATTTTTTTAGCAATAGCTTTGTTTCCTCAAAACAACAACATCACACTGCAGAAACTTTAATTAAAGTACTTGTTGTAAACTTTAATGTCAGTGATACATATTTATCAATTTTATATCACTGAAACGTAGAGGCCCGGTGGCGCAGGGGCTAGCGCTTCACACAGCAGCATTACAGGTCCGAAGCTCGATCCCCGGGCTCGGCAAGGTTGACTCAGCCTTTCACCCCTTGAGTGGGTATGTAAAATGAGTACTAAGTTCGCTTGGGGAGCAAACACCACGGGTCCTGCGCCAAGCCGAGCACTTGTCCGGGGCATATGCTCATTGCCCCGGACAAATGCTCCGGGGCCCACGGTCTAGCAAGCAGATATCAGGGCACTTCTGGCCTTTGCTGTCTAAGGCCTGTTGCGCCGCTGAGTTTAGTTTAGTTTTTATCACTGAAACATACAATCATATAATTCACCTGAAGACAAAAGTTCTGGATGATGAACACAGCATAGTAAATCACAAAAAGCTAAAATCTCAAGCACTTCTTGCAAACACTAAAACTGATGACTGTCCAAGTATTCAAATACTCAAGTACATCTTTGGAACCATCTCTTCATTAAATGATTTTTTTCTTCATAATCAAGAAGAACAGGAAAGCGGTGAACGAAATAATTGGCTTTTGCCGGCACAAGCAAAAGTGATCTTGAATTTAGAATTTATCACATTAGTCTCGAGATATACGACTATCATGTATAACGGAAAGTCGTATCCCAAATTCACATATCCTGTCGACTCATTGAAACGATTTGGATATTGAAGACATGAGATACATATAATAGTAGATGCAATCATATCCGATTAAGAAATTTTATTCCTCGGCATGCAGATGAACACGCTTGATGAGAAAGCGTATAAAATTAGCGCTATAAAGCGAGCTTGTAGTTGAAGAATTGCATAGACTATGTGGACTACATGGATTACTTTTATATATATATTTTTAAATATATATTCGATGACAGACGGAGCAACAGGCGTTAGCAAACTGACGAAGCAACACGAGAAAGAGAATGCTGATTGTTCAAAATTTTTCATCTTGAATAACTGAAAATGAACTCAGCTAAAAATAGTTCAATTTTAATTCAGATCCCTAAAGACTAATTTTAACTTTTAGTTCTCAGATTTGAACTTCTTTTTGACTGAAGCTTTGTTAAGTATCTGAATCTTAAGCAATAAACATAGATCATACGAATTTTAAAATGAAATATAAAGAGTGATTTATTATTAGCAGTTACATTTCTTAGGGTTCAAATTGGGAAAAAAAACAAAACAAAAAGGTATTTAAATGACTACTGAAAATTAAAATTAGAATTTTTGATTTGCGTATTTTTATCTTATATATCAATATAACTTTTTAACTACCTGAAACGTAAATTCTCAAATGATGATCATACAGAAGCAAATTTTCTAGATATAGCAATTCGTAATATGCATAAAAATTGACTACTCAATTTTATGATAAAAATAACTATTATTATTCATTAAACTACCATTCTAGAAATTCTAATATCCACAATTTAACATTTAAAAATATAATTTTAAACTGTATCCATAGAAAACACTATAAGGTATTTCTCTTCTTCGCATGTCTTCGTAGTGTAGTGCTCAGCACGCTCGACGCGTATTCGAGAGGTCTGTGGTTCGAGTCCCGGCGAGGGCATTGCTCATTTTTCCCCTCTCCTGCTTAAAAAAAACCTAAAGTCTCTAAAGTGGCGCCCGAACTAAAAAAGGGGGTGGTCGAAGATTCTCTACCACCGGAATTTGGCGATTGGGTCCTCTAATCCCCAGTCGCTATTTAAAAGGGGGAGTATATAAGGTATTACTCCCGCCTTCTTGGCATGCCTTTAATTAGTAATTATTATAACTATTATTCATGCTTCTTGGCATGCCTTATAACCATTAAATCGGCTGGTCGTGGTGTAGTGGTCAGCACGCTTGACGCGTATTCGAGAGGTCCGTGGTTCGAGTCCCGGCGAGGGCATTGCTCATTTTTCATCTCTTGCTTTAAAAAAAAATCCTAATGTCCCTACAGTAGGGCCCGAACTAAAAGGATGGTAGATGATGAGTCTCCATCACCAGGATCTGGCGACCAGGGGACTCACTCGGGGTCTTTAAAAAAAAGGGAGAGTATATAAGGTTATTTCTCCCTCCTGTTTCTTCTCCTCTTCCTATTTATTTCCCACGAAGACATACCTTATATACTCTCCCTTTTAAAAAAAAGGGAGAGTATATAAGGTATGTCTTCGTGGTGTAGTGGTCAGCATGCTCGGTGCACGTTCGAGAGGTCCGAGGTTCGCGGCGAAGGCATTGCTAATTTTTCATGTCTTCTGCTTCTAAACAGCCTAATGTCTCTACAGAATAAATTAATGTTTGATAAATATAAAGAAATTAGAATATCATTTCCTTTATGTACAGTTTTTAAATAAACTAATTTAGTCAGTCCACACACATACAAAATCTCTTTAATAGCCATTGAAAAGCAAAGATTTTATTCCTCCAAATATGGCCTATGTAATATACATTTTTTTTCGTTTTGCCCTGTTCTACTTTTACATTAATCCTAGAGATAAAAATTAAATTAAAATTATATTACGTGAGGAAGCAGTTTTCCAACAAAAAATACTCAAAGCAAATCACAAACAATTCAAAACTGAAACAAAAAAAATCAACAAAATTAATAAAACATAATAAAATAGATATAAAATATATAAAGTGTTTAAAATTCCTTCGTCTCTTTTGAGGAGCAGTCAAAGAAATTTCACTGGAGTCATGTTTCTGAGTTATGACTAGATTATTGTGAATTCAAAAAATGAAAATGAATAGCCAGTTAAGAATATATAATTAAAATAATCAAAGCGATTTAAAAGTGCCACAAAATAAAAAATATTTTAATGTTTTTAATTGACTTAATCATCTTGATATAACCTTCTCTTATGTAACATTTAAATAAATATTTGAAAAACAAACACTAAATGTAGACGGCTGACTAAGAAATCACTAACTAAACTAACTAAAAGCTATGTGTTGAATAAATTTCTAACCAAAATATAAGCGGTATTGTTAAAAAATTATTTTGGAAACCAAAAGAAATATGTTAATCAGGAAGTAAAATATTTTAAGTAAAATTTTAAGGAAATTATTAAGAATAATGTTTTAATAAAATGGATTGGTTAAGAATTTTTTTTCTGATTCCTTCTTCAAAAAGTCAATTTTTACCCTTTATTTTTCAAATATTTATTTTAGTGTCACGTCGAAGTAGATTATATCAAGGTGATTAATTAAATTTGAAATATTTTAAAATTTTCACATCGTTGCGTTTTAAAGACCCTTCGATTTTTTAACTGAAATTCTTAGTTGGCATTCCCTTTTCATTATTTTGAATTCACAGTCGCCTTGCTACAATCCAGAAACGTGGCTCTGTTGAAAATTCTTTGGTTACTCCTTAAATAAGACCAAGGAATTTAAAAAAAAATTTATATACTTTATAAATTGTATATCTACTCGTGTCTTATTGTGTTTTATTGATTTTATTGAATTGCATTTGTTTTAGATTTAAAAAGGTTTTGATTAGCTTTGAGTGTTTCCTATTGGAAAGTTGCCGCCTAATCTAATCCTGATTTAATATTTGTCTCTTGAATATTCAATTTATTTTGCAGAATACTAAGCGACTTTAATAATATGTATCATCTTAATTTTAAATTTTCTCCTCTTATGCATGTATATACACAGGGTGTTTCAACAGTTCGGTTGCAGACTTTCAGGAGAGATAAAGTACACCTAGACGATAGAAAATCGCATTAAGTGCATGGTCGGGAACGCTTTCCTAGAGCGGTAGTGACAAGACAGAACACAAGAAAGTAAGAACAAGAACAGGGTGAGAAAAACATGTTTATTATATTTAGTACAGCAGAAACTAAAAAAATAAGAACAAAAACAGACTACGATTTTCAAAGAAGGTGCTCAAAATTACGACCCCGGACCGTGATGTACGCTTCACATCTCCAGCGTATGGAAGATGTGATGTTCTGGAAAATACCAGAGGTGCCCCGGACTTCTCCACTAGTGCCAAGATGCATGCAACAAATTCTTAAGCACTGTTAGCGGGGGTTTCGTACACCAGTGTCTTGACGTACCCACCCCTAGAGGAAGCAGTCAATGCAAGTGAGGTTTGGCGATCTTGGTGGCCAATGAAGCTGCCCATTCCTGCCGTTCCCATGTTGACGATGCGTTTCGGACGTAATTTCGAACACCTTCTTTGTTCACGATAGTCCGTTTTTGTTCTTATTTCTTGGGGTCTGCTGCACTAAGCATAATAAACATAAATTCTCACCCTGTTTGCGTCTTCCTTTCTTGTGCTTTTATGACGTCATTACCGCGCCAGGAAATTATTTCCGACCGTGCATTGCTATGTGTTTTTCGGTAGTCTAGGTGTACTCTATCTCTCCTGAAAGTGTGTAACCGATTCGTTGAAACACTCTGTACACACACACACACACACACACACACACACACATATATATATATATATATATATGTACAGGGTGGTCATAAAGAAACTTTGCCAACATCTGCACTTCTAGCATCCGTTCCGGTTAACTCATCGAGATGAGATTGCACGTATATTTATTCGGAGGTATGCGCTCGAGAGTGTGTGAATGGCAACCCAGGGACACTCTACGTTACGGTTATAATTACAGAAACTCGAAAATATGAAATGGCAACGCCAACGTTTTCCGGTCGCAAAATGTTCAACGCATTTGAAAACCCTAAATAGCGTTGGAACGGTACCGATATGTCCAAAACGGATGTGTTAGGCATGCACAGAAAAGAATTCTGAAAACCAGCCAACAAAACACGATCTGGGAGGACGCAGAAAATTTGCTTATGACAGAGGCAAGATACCAATCACAGAACACCGATCGCCAGATATTCAATGTAAGAAACCGATAAAATACCAAGCGTGTACTCGAAGTCGTTATTCAGGAACTCGCATATGGCGACGAAATTACTCTTCCTGGGAAAGTGCGTGATGAATTGATAAAACTGTATTACCAAAATGGGATGAACGCTTCTACCCGAATTGCGTAGGTGGAATGCACTCAATGCCATCGTTTGGATGCAAAATAGTGTACCTCCACATATAGCGAGGTTTGTTAAAGGGTCCTGGAACAGCATTTTCGTGATCGCATCATCTCACGCCATTATCCTTTTCGTGGCCTCCGCGATCGTCCCCTCCCGATCTGACTGACGCCTATGGATTTCTAGTTTTAGGATATCTCAAATACAGAGTTTACTTGTGCAATCCTCAAATTTTGTCGGATTTAAAGGACTCTATACCGCGTTGATATTGCAAACGTCCCTCAAGCCATGTTGCGTTCAGCGGTATTGACCACCGTCTCCCGATGCAATGCCTTCTTGCCTGTGATGGCACCCATGTGGAAAATGTTTGATCTAAATACAGATATTCTTTTGTCCGATATGTGTTGTCATCAGTAATCGGTGTTTGTCTCTGTCATATGCAAATTTTCTGCGTGCGCCCAGATCGTGTTTCGTTGAAGGTTTTCAGATTTTCGAGTTTCTGTAACTAAAGTAGTGAATGAGTGGTTGGTACTTATTATGCCGCCGAAAAATTATGCAAATATTCAGAGTCGAATACAGAAGTCTACACATGCATGTCTGCAGAGATGCGGTTGGGCAGGGGATATAAGCGCACGAGAGGTTTTTGTCGACCTGTGTGCTCGTTCTTCACGACATCTGCTGTGTTTCTTGCAAGAGTTGGATAAATTTTACAAGGTATCAGGTAAAATATGTTGTGAAGGAATATATGGATGGTCAAATGAAATGGAGAATGGTTGGTAGATTGGAGGTTCGCTTGTAAAGACCTTATTTTTTTTATCGAATGGCGAGCACTTGCTTTTTTTTGGCATTTGGCCTGAGGCCAAAAGTAGTGATTATTTTATTGTGGAGGCGCATAACAGGCAGCCACTGTTACCTCCTCTAAGGGAACAGACTATTTACACCCATGCCTTCTCCGGGATTCGAAACCGGCCCCTTCGGTACAGCAGTCAGCTCTCCTAACCCTATACCTTCTGGGCGACACCTTATTTTATTCTAACCAATTATTTTAATTTCAGAAACTTTCCTTTTCCTTCTGATTTCTGCTTCCTGCCGGAATGTGAATTGTAATGACGTAATATGCGCACCTAAGTGAGTTCGGAATCAGTATTTAATCAGCGGTTTTAAAAGTAGTAGTAGGACGGTTTTAGGTCCGAGTTTATAACAGGTGTTTCAAATAGATATGTACGTGAATAGTTGGCGTTAGCCCCCATCTTCAGATTACATTCAACTTCTAGGTTCAGCTTTTCTGTGTGCAGCCGATTTAGTGGTTTATATACACTGCTGGCCACCCAAATTGCAACACCAAGAAAGGCAAGAGATATCACAACAAAATTTATTTAGTAGAGAACATATTCACAAAGTATCAAATGATTAAATTTACAGACTTCTGTGAAGTGTGGTTCCTTCCAGAATTAGTAGCCAGATTAGCCGCCATTGTTGGAGATCACAGCTGCCACACTCCTCGACATTGATTCAAAGAGACTTTGGATGTGTTCTTTGGATACAGCAGACCAAGCACCTTCCACACGTTGCCAAAGTTGATCTGATGTGGCAGCCTGGGATGTAATCTGGGTCAATCGTTCAGCAACCATAGACCACATGTTTTCTATCGGCGAAAGATCCGGAGAGGAGATCCGGGCAGGGAAGCAATTCAATCTGGCGATTGACGAAGAACCTTTGGAGAATGCGTGCCACGTGTGGTCGCGCATTATCCTGTTGAAATATGGCTGTGGGCAAGCCCTCCAGGTAAGCGAGTACAACTGGCTCAAACACCTCGGAGATGTAGAGCTGGCTGTTTAAAGTACCGGCAATGCGTACTAGAGGAGTGCGAGAGTGATATCCAATACCGCCCCATACCATAATACCCGGGGAAGCACCAGTGTGACGGTGCATAACGCAGCTGCTCAGCATCCTCTCTCCACGGTGTCTCCAGATTCGAATCCTACCATCGTGGTGTTGCAGACAGAAGCGTGGCTCGTCCGTAAAGGGAATTTCATTCCATTCTGCCGTCCACATCCTTCTTTCATCGCACCATTGGCGACGGAGACGTCCGTGGTTCTGCGTCAAGGGTAGACGAAGCAATGGACGTCTTGCGGACAGACCACTCTGCTGTAAACGGCGTCGAATGGTACGCGCAGACACTGGATGATGCGTTACAGACTGAATCTGCTGTGCTATGGTTCGTGATGTGACTGAGAGATCCGTCACTGCCATGCGCACAATGTTCCTGTCATCACGTGAAGTGGTGCAGTGAGGGGCATGCGATCGAACACGTCGGTCCGTCGTACCACCCTCCTGCATCCAAGGGTCACATATCCGCATTACAGTGTTTTGGTTTCGTCCAACACGACTACCGATTTCCCTGAAAGATCATCTACACTCTGGGTAGGCCACTATCTTTCCTCTGTCGAACTCGGATATTTGATCCAACGATGATCTCTGTTTACTACGAGTCATAATTGATTTTTTTAAACCACAAAGAAAACACAGTTGCGCGTCTGCACTGAAATTCAAATCATTTGCATATCTCAAGTCCGCTAATGCATGTTGTAAATTTCATGTTATTTGCATGCTTCCTTCAGGTTGTTGCATTTACGGTGGCCAGCAGTGTAAATAAGGGGCCAATCGCGTAGACTCTCTTACTCTATTGTGAATTTACATTTTTATTTTCTTTTCGAGTTACTCAGTCACAAGTGGTGGCAAATTTTGAGCACCGAGTGTGTTCAATTTTTGTTAAGTTCAAATAAAATGTTATTTAAACCTTCTTCTGCAGTATGTGTTCTTCAAAGAGAGAATTCGCAACGTAGTCTTTGCAGTAGGGTCTACCACTGAATGATCCTGAAAGGAACAATGAAGCTATAGGCTAATAACAAGCGCAGGGGGCTACAGAGACCAATGTAACCGTCTCTGTAGCCCCCTGGAATTCCTGGAAATTGTTTCAGGACACGGTATCTGTATCGATAAGTATATAATCTGTATCGATAAGTATATATAATATTTCGCAGTATGTACACTGCGAAAAAAAGGACAGTTCTATATCTCCCGTTCTACTGGGCCGATTGACGAATTCAAATTGCGTTTTTCACGTCTCGAAAGCGCGACTTGGATATGTATTAGATTTATATATATAGCATTGTTCTAATATAGGTATTTGACACAAAATCGGACTTTTTCTGGTATAACATGCCACTTCTTTCCATATTTCGAATCTACGACTCAAATTATGCCAAATTACCAAATTTTGTAATAATGGCACGAGTAGCTTTTAAATAATAGGCTCTCAAAATTTTAGCTCCCCAATGTTAATTCAATTTGGTATGTATTTATTAATATCTCTTTTCTTAGGAAACTTATTTGATTCCTTCCTAGACAGTTCGAAATTTATGTTCATTCCAAATAAAATTCACCCATTTTTTATGACTTATTTTTAACATTTGTATTTTTAAATAATTTTTATAAAATTTTCGAAAACAATTTTGAATTACAACCTATAAAATGTTTACAACCATCTTAATGTAGGTGTATTTCTAAGCATAACTGCAAAAAATTAGAGCTTTTTATTCAAACTTTCCGAAAATGTACGTGAATTTATATATTGGACCTTTTTTTTCCCGTCTGCACAATTGAAGGGGTAGGAAAGTAGGCTGCCATGTATTAAGAAGTTTGCCACGTGAATTATTCTTGGCACATACTGAAAAAAATTTGCCAAGTTAAATTTTTGATTTTCTCTGTAAATTTCGCACCAAATTTTACAAAATTTAATATTTAGGCATAATTTGAGCCGTAGAATCGAAATATGGAAAAAATGGGTATGTTATTTCAGAAAAAGTCCGATTTTGTGTCAAAATACCCATATTAGAACAACGCTATAATATATAAATCTAATATATATCCTAAGTTGCGCTTTCAAGACAAAACGCAATTTGAATTTCGTCAATCGGCCCAGTAGAACGGGAGATATAGAATTGTCCCGTTTTTTTTTTCGCAGTGTACAAGACGGTTACGAAGTTCAGATGAAATTTCCGGTCAATTAGATGTATCTCACTTTTAGGGTCAGCATCTTGTGCACCATTAATATGCAAATTCGTGTGTAAAGTGACTAAGACCTATATTTACATACCACATTAAAGTTTAGGAATGGTTTCTTATTTAAGTTGTAGAGTCATTAGGTTATTTCGAAGCAGGAAATATGAAAAATGAGCAATGCCCTCGCCAGGACCCAAACCACGGACCTCTGGAATCCGCGCCGAGCGTGGGGACCATTACACCACGAAGGCATACCAAGATTGCGGGAAAAATACCTTATGATATAATCGAAAATAAATTATTTATATCCATATAGTATACGACAGACCAGTGTTTCTCAACCCGATTTAGTCGTAGGACAGGTAAAATATTTCAGTATTTTATCGCGGACCAGTTAGGTTAGTAATTTGGAATATTGACACAATCTTTACATATACAAAATTGTAGAACTTAAATAATTTTGAAAACCGGCGAATAATGTTTTTGGACCGGCGGTTGAGAAACACTGCGATAGACAGGCATCTTAACAAATCTAAAGAGAAAACATTTCGTGCTTTTTTAGCTTTTTGCTACTAATTATTTCAGATTTGCTTTTAATTTGAGATTTTTTTATAATATTTATGATTAATTCACTGAGAATAATCTAATGGCAACGATCGTTTCGCAAATATGAATTAATATTCCTGAAGCTATCATTGACTCTCTGGTAGGCTCTAAATTCCTTACGCTGATAATGGCCTTTCGTTTTCTGCTTCCTCTGCGATATAGCTGACAAACCTGGATAATTCGACAACGTTTTTCTACAGACTAATCTTCTTCTTGTCAAGACATCAATATCTATGACATAATTTATGCACTTAATTTCATTTATTTGAAATCCTTCAAGCAGGCAAAGATGCATTGCGGCATATACTGGCACTTCCTAGTTTAATACAGAATTACAGATATTTGACTACTTCCCATATGTTTTCCGTCGTGTAAAAAGCATCTAAGTTTAGCTTTTTGACTTCAAGAAGAATGAGTTTTCACTCATTCAACGTCGATCTAAAGCTCTGAGAGAATATTTTTAGAAGCTCCTGATTACTTTCTAATCAATTATAAGAAAGTTATAAATTTGTCTTTGTGTACTACCATTAAGATTTCCTTTAGTGAAATACGAGACAGGATTATTTACATCTTCGGAAATGTTTTGTTGTTTTCTTGTGGCAGTGCAAAGATTTTTACAGGAAAATTTTTCATATCTTTCTGAATAAAAATGTTGTTTGCTACTTATACGACGCCGGAGATCATTTTTATTTGTTTTCATAATTTTAAAGCCAATAATTTTCATAGCTTCAACTAATAATTATAGCTTCGTAAGACTAGCCAGTCATTTCGAGTTATGAATCTAATTTAATTTCACCGCCTATAATGCTGCAATATCCACTGGAATGGCAAGTACAAGCTATTTTGAGGAATTTTAACAATCATCGAAATAAAGTAAAATTATACTCACCATGTACTTAAATTATAACTGAAAGGTAGGTAGAACTCGCGTTCTTATGCACTGTGAAACTTCGATTTACAAAGCTAATTTTGAACAAACGGAATTTTAAACGGGGGCGTTAAAATAGACATTGTCTAGAATTTTGACCATGGAATAATGCTCTTTCTTATGCTTATTAGGATCTCTCTCTCTTTATGTACATATATATATATTTTTATTACTATTTTTGACTATTTTGCATATTTTTATATTTTTAAAGTTGATTTTTAATGTTGGTTGTTCCTTCAAGAAAGAATTCTTTTTTTCAACTGAGGAAACAGGTGATAACTATTCTTGCACGTCTGTGCTATTAGAATCTTCTGTGATATATACATATGTATATAGGCTAAAAGCTTTGCGAGGTTCAAATTTATGTGTCTGTGTTTCGCGACTGCCCAATTAACTTGGAAAAAGAATTATATTACATAAACTAAATCCGAGATTTTTTTTTTCTAAATTTTGTATTTTCTATTCTTCTCTGTAAAACTTCATCCAGATTTAAGTATACTTTTCTTCTTTATGTGCTAGATATTTTTACAAGATTTTTTTTATTAGTTTTATCTATACGAGCCTGTTTTCTGCATTCTGCAATTTTTCGATTATTTTTACCTTTCCCCTCTCTAATGACATAATTACACCGTGCTTATGAAACGTACTTACATGTTATCCAATGCCAGACATACCTCAAATATGAAAGCAGATAAAATACATTGATCACGCATCAAACATCAAGCTGTAAACTGAAAAGCAAAATCGCTAGCAATTCTGCGTGCTTGGTTGAAAGAACAGTAGAAAACTGTATAATTCCGTCCTTCATCCCCAAGATACTAGTTTCTTCGAAAGAAAACAGACTGCAATTTTTTGCCTATTGTTCGCTGGAGCTCCCCATGGATTAGTCACTGGCGTTAGGCAGTGGAAGCTCAAGGGAAAGAAAACGTATTCGCTAAACAATATGGTATGCACTTACACCACAACTATGTTCTGTATATCGCTCCTCATATTTGACACGTTTCTGTCCAACTGGTAAAAAACTTGCAGAAAAGGATTTCATGGATGGAACCTGTTCTTAAATTGAGAGGTATAAGGTGAAATGTCTAGCTATAGCAAGTTCAGAGAGAAATGAGCCATCTTAGAATATAATTTCCCTGCCGTCAGCAGCTTAAATTGTAACCTCGTTTGCAGCTTTCTGGAGATTATACCTCTCAAATTTCCTTAAAGTAATGTTTATCGAAGGAAAAAGCAGAAAAAATTGTGGTTAAAACTAAATTGTTATTAAAAAGAGTAACCCATATAACGTGTTTAAGATTAATTTTAATGTTATACCTTCGTCAACAATTTCGTAACTTAAAAGCATTTATTTTTCATTTACATTAGCATAGAAGTTTTATATTTCACAGTTTTGTTCAATGTAGTTTCATAGATTTTGTCACCTTAAATTAACGTGTAATTCCTTAGACATTCTCTTCTTATTTCAAGGTATATTTTCTTAGATACTTTCCTCTTTAAGTCAAGGTACAGTTTATAAACCAACTTTTCCCTCCTTTCAGCAGGCCTTCGTAGTGTAACGGTAACACACTTGGCGCTTATTCGAGAGGTCCAGGTTCGACTCCCAGTAAGGCCATCGCACACAGTTTACTGTTTCAAATAACATAATGACTCTGTAAGTTTCATAGATTTGTTTACCTAGTTATTTTCTCCAATTTAAGCATGCGATGAATAAGATGATGTTAGTAACCCACTGGATGTCAATGCTTTACTTTCAGAAAATCAATTGATCTTCCCTGGTTAATATTATTCTTGGATCCAGGTTTCTGGGTTCTTTTGCTCTTAGTACTGTTATCCTTCCGGGCTTCCCCAATGTTCCAGAAGGTAATGCTCTTGTTTATTTTATATGCCTGTTAATTTCCTGTGTTCTCAAAGGGAAAGCTTTCCTCATGACTATTGACCAATGTGCCATAAAGGTGATATGACTATCGAGCATGAATGCGTAATACCTGGGTTCTATGTAAATAATTCTGAGGGTGTTTAAGCAGCTTTCTATACGTATTATTTTAAGCGTGTCATTTTCTGGCTTAATAACATGTGCATACGGCAGCTGTGAACTGTAATAAAATATTTTTGCAAGACTAACAGCAGCGTGAAAACAAAATTAATACGAACTCATTTTTTTCATTCCGAAAGAACATAAATTAAAGTAAGCAGATGTATTGAAAAACAAATGCAATCTCAGCCCATAGTTGGCTTAAGCCTTCTTTACCCTTTCAGAAGCTACTTTTATTTTCTTCTAGAATTTGTACCTATAAATAGGTTATTGTAAAATAGAAACATGTTATTCCAAAAGAAATTGGAGTCGAGAAGTTAAGGATAAAAACATTTTCCAAGATAACTCATGGTTAGGTTTGACGATTAAAAAAAAGAAGGATGAATGACTTATTTTTTTTTCACAACAGATTTTACTATAATATTACTCTAATATAAACTCAGAGTGAATCTCAAATTCCACATTTTTACTTTTCATGTGAAGGAAATAATCTGCATTCGAAGTTAAAAAACAAGTAAATAACATTTTACACCAGGCATCAAATAGACAGCACTTCGAAGCATTTTATACGCAGTTTTGAATTGCGGAAATGCTACATTTCTAATAGATTGGCGAAATTTCTCTTCAGGTGTATAGAAAGAATGTTTTATACATAAATAATTCAATGAAATCTTTGTTACTTCCATTTGTGATAGTTTACCAAATTTCAGATTAATCGTTCTGAGACATAATTTATTTCAATGTCCCTGTATAGTAGTTTTAAGATAAAGAAGCTACTTTTATTACTTATAATACATACAATAGTAAAAACAAAATAAACCCATGTCTTTTACTGTATAACCAATTAAACTCGAGTAAACGTTTTTAAACCCTATCAGAGGAGGTCAATGCCAGAAGATAGTAATTCGTCCCACGGTCTATTCCTGAGACGTTTTCTGAAGGATGTTTCTATGCTCTTCAGCATCCATGACGTAAATACGGAGTATTTCTTTTAGAAACTATTCCTCCACGAAGACATCCTCTTATAAGCAGGTATCTCTAATATGCTTTGCCATAAACAAATAATCCAGCACAATTAACAAAGCAAAATTATATGAAAGCATTATTGAATTATATATTGAACACGGAGATATAAATGTTTATTACGCCGTACAGTTAAAGTCAACTAACATTATATTCACGAGATTAAAAAAAGTGTACTGATACATTTAATGTAAGCCTAACAACGAATTTTACTTCTGTAACTCAGTAAGACTCTTCTGCAATGTCTGCGTCATCATTTTCCTTTTCAGAAGGGGGCGTAATTTTACTGATATTTCCAACTTTAGAACTCTCTAAATCAAGCAAACCTCTGTTTTTTACTGTATCACTCAAAAAAAAATTTCTCAGATGTTTAACATGCATAATAATATCACCGTCTCATGCCGTTCGTTGTTAATCGAGGCCAAAAATGATCAGTGCTCTATCACAACGTCCTATATTAATGTATACATCTTGAGTTTTCTAAGAAAAAAGGTAATAGGCTCTTTGCAAGATATTAGATCACTAACATCACTAAAGTATACCAGTCACAGTATTGCGCGACATTGTTCTTAAATTTAACTCTATCTGGTGTGAGGATTATGTTGACTAAAATAATGTTAGATATAGAGTTTGTATGGTATATTAAATCTTCCTTGCATCTCCTTAGTACGCTATTTCACTCATATTGTCCCTAAAATAATTGCTTGGACCTTTGGGAAGGAATACGTCACTCCATTGAGAATCACTGATACATACTTTTATTGACCATTCAGAAAGATCATGATCTGTCTTTTTTTGTCGACATTGCGGAACTTATGCAGTATGCTGTAAAGTTGGAGGATTAGGTAGATTTTCCTGATAAGTAACCTCAATACGAGCCAGTTTTCCTTCGAATTTCCTCCACGAAGTTATCTTGCTCCTTAGGCAGATATTATGGCGTATTTTGCCATAATTTCAACAGATCTGAATCATCTACGAAGTGTTTAGAGATTTCGAACATAAAACGCAAATTTGGGCATCTCTATAATTAACTAGTTTCAAATGGAAAGAATAACGTTATTAGCTTATTAATATAAAAAAGTATCTAAACTCTTTGAAATGAGTTATATTCTATTTAAGGAAAGCCTATAGCTACAATGACGCAAAATGATTCATTTTATTCGGAAGTCGAAATGAAGATAATCATCGAAATTTTTAATATTCAGTATGTTTGCCCCTTGTAGAAGAGGTACTTGCATCAGATTCTTTCGAAAAACAAAGAATTTTCTCTTGAAAACTATTGTAGATCTAAGTTACAGGTTCACTTATTTTAAAATGATACTGAATTATAGTATTTAAAATGTTTAAATAAACAGTTTCAATAATGATTTTCATTCAAAATATTTCTAGATTTCGCTACTTTTATTAGAAGTATTGCTGAGTATTCATTTGAAAACCAAATATGCTATGCTAGAATATCCTCATTTAAATTTTAAAATTCTGACATCAACATGAAGTCAATTATTAAGCAATCTGATTGTCGTATTGATATCTTGGGCAGTAAAATCTAATCTTAGTGTTCATTCATTCATATCATGATAGAACTTTGAACAAAATCAGAGCTCAGAGTGAAGTATTAATTAAATGTAGAAATGCATACTCTAAAATGGAAGCATTGTTATTTTTATCAAAAATCAGACAGTGATTGAGTTAATAAAACCGCAGAGTTCTGGTAGTTCGGCTTTTCGAACCTAAAGAATGGGCTGGCAGTTCCCATACGTTTCGCTATTTTTAACGTAAATACGTGCCAGGTCCACTAAGAAAGTTCTCCGCAAAGGCATCCATCGCCTTAAGCAGATATCCTAATATGTTTTGCCATAATTCAAATAATCCAGCCAAATGTTTATAAAACTAGCAAAGGCAGTTCTAATCATGTTGATATATCGTGAAATATCTTATCAGTATCATAAATATTAATTTTATAAACTTACTTTTTATCATTTAAAATATAAAGATAAGTAAAGTTATAGTAAACCAGAAAGGTAAATTAAAGCAAAAGCTATTTAGCAATACCAAACTTCTCATAATGAGTAAAATTAGTTTCCTTATGGTAATGTTACCTCTTAAGAAAATAGTGTAAGCTTCGTCGAGATCATAAACTGGATTTATCTGATACCCTAAAGAGCAAAGAAAATATTTTTAATCCTTCTGACATTTTGATTGATTATACCGCTCATCAGCTTATGCTAAATTTATCTTTTCCTGGTTACACAATCTGTAGCTGTTACATCGATCATTTCTGCTTATAGGAAACACAAATTAGATGTTTCCAAACTATGCATCTTGAACCTTTTGAACGGAGATTAGCGTGAACTCCTTCCAAGAACTGCCTACTACCTTTAAGTGCTATCATAGTTCGCTTTTAGGAAACCTTGTCTGTTAATGAGAATGTGTAAAAACCTACATAAATTTGCAATACTTTACTCTTTCTTTTTATGTTTTATTTATTTACTTTTTTATCTTATGGCCTTTGGAGCAGGAAGGCTTGTTCTAAAGTGAAAACAATGTGCAAGAAATGTCATATATTGATTTAATTTTACATGTATTTCATATTTATAGAAACTTCAAATTAAAAATTACTTTTATTAATTATTACTGTAGGTCAAAATATAGCGAATAATAGAAGCACCATAATTTTATAATGTTTTTCTTCTCATTTTTATGTCCAATATTGTTATCTAATTTAGTATTAATTTTCATTTAAGAACACTGATCTGTAAATCATAACTATAAGCACATACTTATAACAGCATTTCTTAATTACATGTTCGTAAAATTCACCTCGAATTCAAATTCATCATCAGTTTATTCAGAAATTTTGATTACTGATGGTCATAATTTCCTTTTGACACTTTTATAGCTGTCATGAAGCTACATGATCGGTTTAAAGCATAATTCTGAAGAGCAACCAGAAACCTAAGAAGACACATGAGATTCCAAAGATGATTATTTTCAATCCACTCTCTTATTTGCTTACATCCATCAGGATAGTATGTCCACGTGTGCATATAGTCCTGATTACTATAGGAATATAGTGCTTAACTTGTTTCAGTGGCTATGTTTCACATTTGGCCATAAGCCGTTTACCTTGAACTGACATTTTTTAAATTTCATAGGACTTTAAATTCATAGGACTTTCATAGGACTTTCTTCCGATGTGAACCTCTGATACTGAATGTGAGAGTACTGCGTCGGTCAGGCTGTTGTACAAATTAAATAACATATCCAATAAAACCGTCTGATCGACGGGGAATGTACGCTACCTTCCATGAAAAGTCGATGAAAGTCTAATCGCTGAGAAAACACAAATTTGAAGCCATGCTAAGTCTTCGAGTATAGAAATATCTTCCTAGCAAAACACGGAAGTTAACATATTATATCACACATAGACAGTTAAAAATACACACACAGACAAACAAATTACAAGTTATTACACGCTATATGAAGTCGAAATAATAATTTATGACTAAAATACTTGCAACAAATGTTTTACGTGTTGTATCAATTATTACTTCAATTTGTTGATCATTACCTATCTTTGGAATATTAATTCAATTATCCTTAATTTACCGAAAGTAAATTACACTTTATTTACTTCATTGTTTTTTTGTTAAAAAGAAATATGAGAAAAAATGAGGAAACAAGCTGTGACACTACATATACATGCATTGTAGAGGGTTACAGCCGAAAACATCGGGGCTAAAACATCGCGGACGAAAACGTTGCGGAGAAAACAGCGCAAGGCGAAACTTTTGTGGTACAAAACATCGTGGAAGAAAATAAAGCAAAGAGAAAACATCGCAGTTCTAAAACGCCGTGGTACAAAATATCGTCATCAAAAATAAAGTGGTTCAAAAACTTCACGGTTTAAAAACATCGTCGGCGAAAATATCGTGGTAAAAAATAAAGTACCTGTAAATCATCGCATGACGTTAACATCGCAGACATGCATTTTTCAGGCTTTAATAATTGTAAATGGATATTCACTTGTGAGCGCAAGATGGAAAAAAGGATAATTTTTACTTTCATACTTTTTAAATATTTAAAAAAACAGAACAAGAAATTTAAACAAAACAAGAGATAATTTTGACTATATGAGTATCAAATTAATAGAAATGAAGAAAATAATCTCATAATTAACTTAGCAATTTTTTATAGGTAAAGTCATGCAGTTATTTAACTTTTTTTTTCTATTCTTTTTTAGATACACTTTTCATGAAAAATTACCAGTAAAACTTTATAAAAAATAATTTATTAATGATCTTTGTTAGTTAAATATGTCAGTTTAAATTTCTATTAAGTGCTATAAGTTGCCTAAATTTTCTGTGCTTAAGTTTCTAGTTTACATTTTCAACAAATATTTATTAGTTAATAAAAATATTAAAGTAAAAATTGTCCTTCTTCCCACCTTGCCCTCACAAATCATTATGAGAGTATCCTTTTACAATTATTAAAGCCGTCAAAATGACTGTCTGCGATGTCATCGACATGCGATGATTTGTAAGTACTTTATTTTTACCACGATATTTTCGACGACGATGTTTTTAAACTGCGAAATTTTTAACCCCTTTATTTTCGACGACGATATTTTGTACTACAATGTTTTAAAACTGCGATATTTTCTGTTTGCTTTATTTTCTCCGACGATGTTTTGTTCCGCGATGTTTTTGCCGCGACTTTTTCGGCGGACACCGGGACCTCTCTTCGGGACTCGAATCTTGGACCACTCAAATACGAGTCTAGTATACTTCCAATTACATCACGAAGGCATCCGGAAATGAGGGAGAAATTTTCATTTTCTTTTAAACATTTTATATATTATGTATGATCACAGCATGTTTCATTATTTTCTCCATTTTGTTTAACACAGTAATATTTTTATAATATCTTCCGTCCAAAACTGGCTTCTTCATATGCAGTCTTTGAGTATGCGTGCATTATGCGGTTGCGGATGGAGTCGGACATAATGGCTTGGTATCCCTGAAGCTGCATAATTCTTTCTCTTTGAACCTGAAGTGGGAGAGATACTCAGGGAATGGATCACGGCCTATTAGATACTGCTTCAAGAATGATTCTCTATCAAGATTAGGTTAGGTTATTCAATTATGGCAAAGCACACGAGGGCTGTCTGCCTAAAAGGGAGGATGCCTTCGTGGAGGACTTTCTAAGGGAAACTGGCTCGTATACACGTTACACATGGGGAAAACCACAAAAACGCCCATGCAGCCGCGGGATTCGAACCTCGGGGACCGAGCTACCAGTGTTCAGCGTCTTTACCGTTCGGCCGCTGGTGGGCTCTCTCTATCAAGAAGCTTATTCGTTTTGAAGTAAAAGTCTGTGTCCTGTGAACAATGCTGCTTGATAAACATCATATCTATTAAATTTCTATCGGAATATAACTTTATATAAGAATTTTGATATGTTTTCTGCGTCATACTATATGCTGCCTATATGCAATATGTATATTGTAAAATTTTTGTAATTTAAGCATTATGACATGTTATGATTTCTGATTGTATGAGAATCCTCTTCAACTGCTTGGTGGCTTAAACATTTTGTTTATATATTGTGCGTATAGTCTGATGGATATTAATTTGTTTGTTTTGCCAGTCACATATTCGATCGTAATTATTGTCACGGACCTCGATTTTTAAATTGTATATTTTGTAATTTCTGTACAAACTTTGCGAATTGTGCTGTGTTTTTTTTTTTTTTTTTTTTTTTTTTTTTTTTCTTTTTTTTTTTTAAGAGGGAGACCCTTTTAAGATTATTTGGTCTTTTAAAGACTAGGCGGATCGGGCCTCCCCGCATTTCACATTTCACCTGTTATCATTTATTTGTGACAAAATTTTGCGTCAGATGTTTTAAATGAGAGCAAAGTAGAAAAGTCTTTACAGTTAGGAAGTTGAGGTCTCTTACTAATCTTCTTATGAGCAAGATCTTTTTCTCTTTTGAAACTTAAAAACTCATAAACGTTCCTTTGCTAAAGGAAAGTTACTAAGCTCATCAATTATTTCTATTTACGGTTAACAAAGCCGAATTCCATATTTGGTAAACCTCAGTGATTAGGATATGAAACGTTTAGAACTTATAATCCCTTAGAACTTGAAATGTGATAGATATATTGTTATTACACTGATCAACAAAGGAACTTCCCAGAGTAAAATACGGTCTGATTTTTTATATATTCTTTCATGATGATTTTAGTTTTGAGCTTGGACCTTTGCGTAGCTTTCGAGACACGTGACTTGATATTATGCAAATGTTCATTCGTGTTCTGCTTCTTTTTTCTTGTTAAATTAGCCAAAAACCAAGCTGTAATTATTAGTAACGGAACCTATTCGTATAAAAGTCCTAACACTCCCTTTCAGATTGATAAGGTGGTAAGTTCAATAATTAAAAATTATTAAATAGCTTACCTTGAATTTTCATCGACTTATAGTTACCGGGAAATACTTGAAACTGACACAGTAAAAAGACCCAAAAATTGAATAAGAGTTTGACTTTGTGAGCTATCAGAGTTGTTTACATGCTTTCATTCTTTTTTAACATCGAATACTAGTAGTTTCGTTTTTATTATCTGTTGCCACAAACACAAGACAAAATTAAAAATACATTAGGAATCAAACATCTGGCGCGATTGCAGCTCCATCTATAGAGAAGTATAAAATCTGGCATAAGCATTTTTAAAATTTAACACAGTTCAAAGAATCTCTTGCAAAATACTAATAGAATTTTCGGGAGGCCTTAAAAATAATTGTTTTTCTCTACGGATTTCAACTGAGCTGCACACACAAAAAAATTACTTTCTATGTCTGAATCATCTCAAATAGAGCAGCAGAAAAAAAAGAAAAGAAAAAAAAAGGCTAAACATGGTAGCCGAACCATTAAATTCCATGTATTTGGTCATTTTGCTTAAAACATTAGTGGCCAAAATGAGCTTCAGGATCATTTATTGTCATCAACAGGTCAACAGAGTCCTCGTACAGCTTGAAATACCGTATCACCCCTTTTTGAAATGTTAAATTAGGAAGTGCTAAGAGCTTAACGCTATGTACACACATGAGTTGGAATTCATATACCTGAGAAGCAAAGTTTCTAATTTAAGTGATGGAAGAAGGTATTTTTGTGCGACCACAAACTAAAAAATTATTCATGACTCAGAAATTCGATTAACAGTTGAATACTATTGGAATAAACTGCATGACAGTAGAATGTTAGCAAAACGTTTCTGGGAAGTCATAACGTTTCCATTCCTAGCGTATCATATTTGGTGCTCTTCAAGTTCATTTTCGTAGAATCGCTGTATCAAATGCTATACGGGTACGAAGTGTTCAGTATAAGCCCGTTGTATCCCATTTAGTAGATCAAAAAACGTAATTAAATCGAACGTTTTGAGTGTTAAGCTTGATGTTAGCTACCGTATTTACTGTTTAAATCTGTAAAAAATATGCTGTGCTGGTCTGCGTTTTGATCATAGTTTTGAAATATGTCACGCAATGAAACAGCTGTAATGAAATTTAAAATCAGAGCTATCCCGAAATCCCCCAATAAAAAATGTAAAAAAAAAACTTTTCAACTCAATGTTTTTAAATAAGAAGAAATTTTGAAAACAATAAAAATAAACAAAAAAGAAAGAAAAAGAAATACATTTAAAATCTTATTCCACATTATCAAGAAGAACTAGATCAGATCTTAGTTGAACTTCATTTCCCAGGAAAACCACCCTGCTTCTGTTTATCCAAATTTGCAGATGAATCAGTTTAAATTGCTTAATTATTATAGTCTATCCGAAAATTCCGAATGCCTCCTCTACACAGCCGCATTCCCTTCGTATAAAATAATACTAAAAAAATACGAATTTAAAGGAAAACCATTCGTGTTCCCTAATAAAGCCATAGCAATTTAAGCAATTTACTAATGTTAAAATTCAAATTCGAATATTCAAATTCAAGTTCAAGTATGAAAATTCAAATTCAAGTTAAAACGTAATAATTTACAAAATCTAGAGAAAGAACTCAAGTAATATTTACTAAAAAGAATTATTAACTGAGAACAAATATTTTATCAAAGTAAGAAAAAGTGGCTACTTAACTTCGATGGAAGACCAAAATGAAACTCAAAACCAGCAAAAAGAGATGTTGGTTTTGAATTTCATTTCTTTCCTGCCTTAGGAGTTGGTTGGGAATTTCTTACTTTTTTAGTCTATAATTATATATATCAAAGATTTAAGTAAATATATTTATTTATCATAATAAATTGCCAAATACTTGCGCAAAAGCTGCAAAGCAATAAAATAATAATTTATTTACTAATGGTTATTGAGTATATTATCTCTTTTGAGAAAGGTAGAAGAAATTTAGTAGAATGGAGTAAGTTATTAGTATTTAAAAATGAATATTGAAAATTTTGGTAAAATGAAACATCAAATATGAATCATGAAAAAGTTAAAAATGGAAACATTAGAAATGAAAGAGTAATCAATTAACTAAGTAATTATCGTCATTGATCTGAAATTGAACAAACCAACCCCCGATCAAATAACAATAATTAATAAATGCGAAGTTGTTTCGTTTTTTACTCAAGTAGGAATTATGTTGCCAAACTGTTATCATGTACGTTAAGCCAAGTAGGCAGATTTTAAGTGAGATGAATTCAAATTAATGCACTATATAGAATTCATTATGAAAATGGTAGTTCCGTTAAGTTTAAAATTTTTTAACATCGTGAGATATTATTGTTAAAGTGATAAGTATTATTATTATTTTTCTTACTTCAGTAAAGTATCCCCCGACACCCTCGCTATCAATCATGTTAACTGAAAGGAAATTTATAAAAATAATAAACAGAAAAACAGAATACAATCTTTGCAAAAAAATTATTAAATATAAAAGTTGAAAAAATATTTACAGAAGATAAGAAGCTACAACTAAATGCACAAATGGAAATGTACATAATATACATAAATGGCCAGATAATGAATTAATCAATTTGCTTGCTTGTGAGTGCTAAAAGTGAGACATGTCTGTTACTGTCTTTGTACCCAGAATGGAATATGGAATTCGAATCAGGATGGAGAGAGGAGGGACGAAGGACTTAGTGGCAGTCGGGGATTTTGAGAATCTATTTTTAGAATGCGGGAAGGAAGTGGTTATGGGACTCTCATTCGAGTGCAAATATTAGTATTTGCCTTTTGTATTTTAAAAGCTTTTGTGCTTAAGTAATGCGTAAACATGATTTCACCGTGCAGCTCTAATGTGTTAATTATCAAACCCTATTTTATTTGCTAATTGTTCGAGGGGGAGTACCATTTTTTGTAAGCATTCATGCAATTATATTTACATTTTATCACTTTATAAAACTATTTGTTTTCAGTTTTAATCCTGCTCTTTAAAAAAAGTTGTACTTACAACAAATCGTAACTGATCATTTAAATACATGTTTAAACACTGCATACAGAAATCAATTGCAGATCTTTGAATGAAAAGTATTCTGTATTGTCTTTTAGGACTATATGAATGCAAAATATGGCAATCAGAGCAGAAAATTATCATATGATCTAAACATAAAACTTTTTATTTTTCTTTTTTTTTTCATATTTCAGTGATTGCAGAAGCTAGAAATAGGCTACAGTTTTAGCTATTATTAAGTTTAGTTAATAGTATGTTCACATCTTTAGTCAGAATCTGTCCATGTAATTTCTTTTTTGATCTCAAAGTTTTTCCATACACTCTTCCTGTTATCACTTACAAAGAATTAACGGCCTGTGAATGACTTCATTTCAGTCAAATCGGAACAATTTTCTGAAAGATTTCTCGAAAGGATTTCTGAATTGCCCTTTATGCAAATATCGCTGTGTTTATTCTGCTGCAATCTGCAATTCATAAGCCATTATGTAGTTGAAATTATTTCCATTTTAAAAGTTAGAAAAAGCAGGTACAAGAGAGAGTTCTCTTTAAATGCTACGTATGTAAATACATCAAAACACGCATCAACAAACCTAGCGTTTTACAGAGTCAAAAAGCGAAAGAGCTTTTTTTAACTTACGACAATACTGTTGCTCAGGTTTATCGAACATCGAAGGATAGTATTTTGATTCGAAAGCTATGAAGTAAATAATAAACTAAACAAAAATTCAGGTGCTTCCATTTATTTGTTGTTAAATGATAAGCAGGTAAGTAATTCGAGGTCTCAGATCAGATGCCAGTACTACAGGATTTATAGGCAAGTAGGATTTATATCAGCAATTTTATATTTTATCTTATTTTTAACGTTAAATAATTATTTCATGTTTATATTTAATGCAATATAATTTCAACAGTTTACATCAGAATCTTATTTTGATAAAAGGATGAAAATATAGATATATAAATTTCTTACTCACTTAAGAAAAACCACTTGAAAGCGCAGGGACACTCGTGGACCAATGAAATAGTTTCGTTCTCCCTACAATGAGCCCAGAAATGTTCTAAAAATAGTGGATGATGTTTTGAAGATATAGGTAGTGATGGGGATGCAATATCTCTTTATACTTGTCTTTCTACATTTCCATCGAGATGCCCTGCCTTTCAATATCGGAGCAATGAACGATAACCATGGTGAACAGTTTTGCCTGGAAATTTCGCAATTGAGGTAAGGTAGCAGATCTCCGGTGCTCTTCTTATCTTTTGCTAAGCTCTCAAGAACTAAGTGCAACAGAAAGTTGTATATTTACATTTCAAATAGTTGTTCTTGTAAAATTTATTTCCTTATATAACTCCTATAAAGTGTAACTGTGTATAACAAAATGTCGGAGCGCAATAGGAAAATTCCAATTACATATTTTATTTCATCAATAAACGTATTGTAAGTCACATACTTTGGTTCGTGTGACGAGAAAAAAGTAAAAACTTGTAACTGTAAGACTTTGTGACATAACCACTATTAATTAAAAACAGCAATTTGACATTTATTTTCATTTATTTTCTACCTTTATTTTTCACTTAACTAAATATTCATAATTTCTCAACGAATATTAACCATATGCCCTTTCACGTACTAAATATCGGCTAGTCATTCAAGCGCCCAAGTCGGTATTCTACTCAGTGCTTTCCACTATAATTTTAATGCATGTTTCTTTGGTTTTCAGCGTTGTTGAATAAGTTTTAGGTTTTTTTCCCGTTGTTCTCACTGTAACTGTTTCATTATTTGTCTTGTTTAGATTCAAGTTTTTTCGGTTTTGTATTCAGTGAGATTTTCTAATTCATAACAATTATCTTATTTACATCACCTTCAGAATAACTTCAATATTCAGAAAATTACTCAAGCGTGCTGTTGCAATACTACCCAAATGAAAAAAAACTACTTCATTAATGTAATATGTTATAATTTTCATGATAAAAAGCGACTGCTTCAGTTAAGTAAGGCTGTTGTTAACATTGAAGCAATTTACTTCCAAACATCACAAAGAAATTTCGTTTCGAAGGAAACTACACTGATTATCATTAATTAAGGAAAAATCACAAAAATTATGATTATGGAAAAAGTTATATGTAGAATTTAGTAATGTATAAAGTAACATGAAAAAAAAATACCAGTCAAATATGCTGGTAGAGATATTAGTATGTGTATTAAATGAACAAATCGGATGTGTCAGTTTGGTATAGAAAAATTACTTTCAATATGGAGTATAATCTTCCCTAGAAGCAATAGAGTATATACAGCGATAAGTGATGCTGTCAATTATGCGGTCTATCAGTTCCGTGGGAAGTGACTCTTGCAAAGTAGTTGCAAGCGTGGCAGGGGTCTGAAGATGAGGATTTAGAGCAGATATAAATGTTCCTAAAACATCCCAAACATGCTCGATAGGATTAATGTCCGGTTATCTAGCACGTCACTCCATTCGCTGAATTGTTTGCTGCTGAAGATAATCATTCATGATGCGAGCTTTGTGAAGTCTAGAGTTGTCGTCCTGTTGCAGGAAATTATCACCTATTGCCCTGGCATAAAGACGCACATAAGTATCAAAGATGTTATGTCTATAGGGCTGAGCATTCATGGTTCCACACGGAAAGATATGGAGGGCTGTGCGTCCACCAAAATAGACACCACCACAAACACATACACTGCCTCCTCCGTATGCATCTCTTTCAAGGATGCTTAAAGGAAAATGACTAAGTTCTCTCCAAATCAATTAATGCATACTATCGCTTTCGAGACTAAACGTGGACTCATCAGTAAAGATAACAGCCCTTTATTGATCAGCTGTCCAGCGGACACATTGACGTGCCCACCTCAAACGTTCCCTTCTATGATGTGACGTGAGCGGCACGCAGATGGGTGGTCGCCTCGTGTACAGATCTCCTTCGTGAAGCGTTCTGCGCACAGTTGACGTTGACAGCTACACTCAGGTGGCTGCAGCAAGGGAGGATCTGAGTTAAGTTTCTATTCTTTCGTGTTCATAACAACAAAAATCGGTCATGGCTGTCGCAGCGGTTGTCCTTCCTTGGCTGAACATCCTGGATTCCGAATCTGTGGTTAAAAATGATTGGCAAAGTCTATGAACCACAGAAGGACTCATATTTAGTCCTCTGGACACTGTTTTTTGACTTTGTTCTGTCTCTAGTCTCCCAATAGCTTCCATCGCAGATCTTCGGGCAAATGATGCCTGGAGATCATTGCTAAGAATTGGCTATCCCAGATTTCTTATCCGAGTAACATGACGAAATTTGCAGGCTTGCTCTCAAATTAAACTTGGGCATTTCAGGACTTTGGGACGAACAGATTTTAGGGCTTAAGAATGTTAAAGAATTAATAGCCTATATGTTTAAAGTCAATTTCCCTTAATCCAAACACCTGTTTAAACGAAAAACGAAATATCCTCCTGTGTTTAAGTTAGAGTCCGAAAATTCTGAATGAATATTATAATATCTAAAAAAAATAAGAGTTCATGGGTTGATAGTTTAAAAACTAAAGCCTCAACTAAACTTAAAATCCGTTTTCTGTGACTGAGAATAAACAGCGTTTTAAATATTAACCTGTCAAATAGAGAATAAAGAGTAACCATTCAGCTGTTAGTTTAAGTGGGATTTTTAAAAGCAACTAGTAGCAAAATTGAGAAACCAGTGCATCCATCCAGGCTAGAGAAACACGAAAGGCTCAGTACCACTGCTGAATTACCTCTCTATCTAAACTTAAATTCTCGTTTCGTTTTTAAAGTCACTTATTGTGCATTTAAAGTGAAGCCTACCGAAAACGTAGAAGTGTAGAAAAGATTTAACATAAGAAATAACGCGTTGGTTATAACAAACTATATAAATTATTTAGAGATTTAATAAAACATCGTAAAATTTTATCTGTTTGGGGGCAAATGTTCAGGTTACCACTCATTCCAGGACTTATCTTTCACACAGAATATAAAATACAAGAGGATGAGGCTTGGTATAAGCCAAAAATAAAAAACAAATGTTTCTGTTATAATTTTGACGGTAAAAGTGTCATGAACTGTTGATGCCCTTCAAATATATAAGCAAGTAAAATAATAACGTCTTAAGTAAGATAATTTTACTTAAATTTAATATTAGCATTCTGGAGGATATTTTTACATCCGTTCAAAAAAATCTACCTTTATAACGAGTTGCCTTGACCTGCATAATAAGCCATAATATGTCAATGATGAAGAAAAAAAATTAAAGTCGATAAACTTTGAAAATATGTTATGAAACAAAATAAGAAAAGCTCTAAACCTTACGACGTCGGATTAAAAGCTCGTATTTATTATTTATAGCATACATCATCGCAAACATCTGCTGAATTTAACTAAGGGAGAAAACAAATCTGAGTATAAGGATATGGATAGCCAGCCATAAATGTTTTATCGTTTACGGGAGAAACTAATCTTCTCATAAGCATAAAAATGTTCCCACACGTACTTTACTCACGGGTCTCTAACAAATTCTTCAATCATGTACCAAGTGTTAAAAGACGTTGAAGAGGTGCCAATTTCTTTCGAACTTTGTCGCTGCGCCTGGAAACTGGATTTTAGAAGAAAACTTATTTTGCTGAGAAAAAGGAGAGCCTCATACTCTCCTCTTCTTGATCTAGAAGTACCAAATTCTTCATTATTGGGCAGGCCCTATGCTTCTCATTGACGCGTGTGACTACTGCAGCGCGGTGCGATTGTAAGAGACGGTCTCCATAGCAACCATTCTTTGTGTGAGGTTCCGAATAGACCGGAGGGAAGTCAGGAGAACCATTACCGTTTCATTCTTTCCGGCAGACGAGAGAAAAAGAAAGAAAGGAAAAAAGGAAAAAAAAAAGGAAAGAAAAAAGAAAAGAAGGTAAATAAGTGAATAAAGCGATACAAACGTGTTTCAAGTAAAGAAGCTGCATCCGAGAATTTCAGTTAGAGCTATTTCTCGAGAAAATTTCAATGCAAAGGAAACAAATCTTATTAAAAATTAATTAATAAAGAAAATACAATAAAGAATGATTGCCATAAAATATTTAGTAAAAAGATGGTTAGGAAATTTTAAAATCTTCAATGAAACTAATTGGCAAATTCTTTTTTAACAAATACCAGATAATGATAATTAACGAATTAAACTAATATAAATAATAACTTACTTATGTAACAGCTCATCA
>KK113119.1:905047-933285 GCA_000611955.2 Stegodyphus mimosarum | reverse complement strand
TAAAATACAACTAGATATTATTATTATTATTATTATTATTATTATTATTATTATTTTACGTGTTCCGCCCTAAGGCACTACACGGAAGAGAGAGATGTCTTCATGGAGGACTTTCTAAGGGAAACTGGCTCGTATTAACACGTTAAACATGGGGAAAATCCCAAAAACGCCCATGCAGCCAGCCCGTTCGCGAGAATCGAACCTCGGACCGAACTACCAGTTTTCAGGGACTTTACCGCTTGGCAATACAACTAAACAGAAACAAAAAAATATATTTAAGAAGGTTATATAACGGCGTTCAAACAATCTTAGCTGTCTATATTCCAAAAGCGTCTGAATAAAATTATGCATTCTTACACTATTAAAACCACGATTTTTTGATTTGAACAAAACTGCTGACTTTGTGAATTCACAGAAATAAATGAAAATTTCTGGTAATAAAAGAACGAGACTGATTTAAAGCAATGGTCTCAAAATGTCGGCACCCGAAGCATTTTTATGCGGCCCGCGAACACATTTCAATTATGCATATTGCAAGGATTTCAATACTTCAGTTATGTGTAGTCCGATTATACATTATTTTCGTTACCAGTAAAAGCGAGCATAAATAACTATCTATAAATAACAGAAAGTCTATAAATGTAGCTAACTCATTTACAGTGTGATATAAATCTTATTCAAAGATTTGAAGATTTACTAATTTTTTAACTAAGATAATCGCTTTGTTCGGAAATACATTTATATGCGAACGGCTCTTTTTCACAGTTGAAAATTAATGAGAAGATTGACCGATGAGTAGTATCCTCCATTCGCGTTGAAAAAAATTTTTTAAATAAGTATCAGTCTAAAAATGCAATATTTAGCTGTGAATATATTTAAATTACAAAATGTAATAAATAAAAAAATATGTTTCAGTGCCAAACTTTAGATTTCAGATACAAAATAAATGTATATTTGAATTTTTCTTTGGATATTATTATTACGGCTTATGTGAATTTTTATTAATATTTAGTAAGTGGAATTTAAGAAGTATTTAAAATATATTTTATCTTGTTAATAAAAATTTCGATTTTGTTAAAAAAAAAAGGAAAAAGGAAAAAAAATGAAAAAGAAAGAAAACATATCTGACCTGTCAGCTGTTTTCACATTCGGCCCGCTTGCATTTAAGTTTCAGACCACTGATTTTATATACACAATCATTACAATCAAAACTGTATAATACATTCATATTTATTGTAATACCTGCTAGATGAACAAGGACGAAATTATTTTCATTCTTAGTGTTAGCTATTGTAGAACCTCAGTTCTCAAACAGTCGAAGTTCGTCGAAAATAAAGCCATTCAAAAACTTCGCAGTTATAAACATCGCCGTGGAAAATATCGTGGTAAAAAATAAAATACCTACAAATCATCGCATGACGATAACATCGCAGGCATGCGTTTTTCAGGCATTAATAATTCCAAATTTAATGGTTGTTTAATAATTGTAAAAACTCGCATAATGATTTGTGAGCGCAAGATGGAAAGAAGGATAATTTCCACTTTCATATTTTTTTATTCACTAATAAATATCTGATAAATATGTATAATGGAAACTCAAGCAGAGAAAATTAACGCAATTTATAGCACTTAATTTTAAACTGACATAGTTAACTAACAAATGTTATTAATAAATTATTTTTTTTATAAAGTTTTACTGGTAATTTTTGATAAAAAGTATAATCTAAGAAAGAATAGAAAAAGAAAGATAAGTAACTGCTTGAACTTATCTATAAAAAAAGTCTAAGTTAATTATGTTAGTATTTTCTACCCTTTTGTTAATCTGATACTCTTATAATGAAAATTATTTCTTGTTTTGCTTAAATTTCTTGTTTTTTAAAAATTTATTAGTTAATAAAAATATGAAAGTAAAAATTATCCTTCCTTCCACCTTGTTCTCATAAATCATTATGAGAGTATCCTTTTACAATTTTTAAAGCCTGCAAAATAAATGTCTGCGATGTTATCGGCATGCAATGATTTGTACGTAATTTTTTACCACGATGTTTTCGTCGACGATGTTTTTAAACTGCGAAATTTTTTAACCGCTTTTCGACGACGATATTTTGCACCACGATGTTTTAGAACTGCGATGTTTTTTCTTTGCTTTTTTTTTCTCCCACGATGTTTTGTACCACGAAGGTTTTGCCTTGCGTTGTTTTTTCCACGACATTTTCGTCCGCGATGGATTTGCCACAATATTTTCGACTGTAACCGTAGATTGAAACTAAATTTGAAGAGCCACAGGAAACATTTAACAGGCTGTGACCAACCAGCTAAAGCCAATTTCAGTTTCGAAGTTCCATCATTGCTTTGAAGAATTGGGATTAAGTCCTGGGGGATATGTGGCTTTTTAAGAGAACTAACTACCTTGAAGGAGATCAAGTGCATTTGTAAATTAAAGTGATTCTAGAAAAAGGCATATTAATTTATTTACAGACACTGTATACGTGCAATTCAAATTTGAAGGAAACGATGGTCGTCGTGATGTTCATCGCAATTGCCATTTTTCGACTGAATTCAGTAGCGAAACTGATTTCAGTTCTTTGGAGTTTAGACACAAGTTAAAAATTCCAAAATTTGCAAGCGACCCTCTTTCCGTAAAATAGCAAAATTCACATGATGTACCGATGACGCATGTTGCAGAAGAATCAAACATTGCTCTCATAGTTTACGATCCAAAGTAAACAAAACGAAGTATTTTAGAAATCTTTTTGAAAGCAAATCCTCCTACCGGTATATTAGAATAATAATAATGTTACGAATTTCGAATTTATTTAGCTATTTACTTAGAATTGTAATTAAAATTGTTTTATTTTTCCGTGCAACGCAGACGATTTTCGAAGAGAAAGCTACGTCGGAAAAGTAAAAATAAAAGAGCGCGTGCATTTAATATATAATAAATAAATATCTCGTAATTGCTGTCGCTATCCACAAAAATCGAGAAAATCGGCTTAGAATGTTCTAGTGAATAATTAAAAAGCTTACAAAAGCCGAATTAAAACACCTCAGTTCAGTTGTAGCTTTTTTAAGTGAACTGTTATTTACATAGCGCTGTTATTTGATTGTAGCGAATTCGCTGTGAGATTGGATTAACTTTCATTGCTTTGAATTGAGTTCTCTTTAACGTTGGAGATATTGTGATATTGTACGAATATCTCTGAGGAAATATTTCAGTATTTGTTTTTATTTCTAGTGAAAAGAATAAATTTTATTAACTTTTTAAAGTCTTGTGCATTCAATCTATTACGAACCCTTACGCATGCAACAATAATTTAATCCAATCATAAATCAGCTTTTAAACTGAGTATATTTAATTTTTTTTAATTTATTGTATATATAAAACATTGTTGACTGTATTAATGAATGTTTTAGTTTCATTTTTATACGGTGTTAACTAGAAATTTAATTTCATAGTAAATTATATTATATTCTAATCAAAAGTTTTGTATAATTCGCCTGTTAAAAGTGATATTGTCGTGAAGTATGCATAACAAAGCAGCTATGCACCTTATTATTGCCTTTTTTAACTGTAGTTTCTGATTACGTTTAGAATTAATTCTTATTACAAATAAGTCCCACTTCTTAAAAAGCTTTCTTTAATTTGTCTGTGGTTATTCATTGAGGGATTACACTTTACTTAAAATGAGGTATTACTTGTAATATAAACCAAATTATTATCTTGTTTGGAGGAAAATGTGGAGCTGAACTGTTATAAGATCTGGATATTAATTTTTTAAGTCTGGTTACATTAGGGTAGCAAGCGTTTCAAAGTATCAAGCTGTTTCTGCATTGCAGGACATGATTCAAAGTTTGTAACTTTTAACCAAAATTCTATACTTGCAGAAACCTAACAGCCTGCCTTAGGCTACATAAAGTGTGAAGGCGAGCTAACCCCAGAGTAAGAATTAAGAACTTATCCAGGATCTTAGCCATATGTTACATTAACAATAATTAGAAGCATAGCTCGTAATTTAGCACTAAATGTAAAACACAAAAACTTAAACGTTTTGATAACCTTCAATCAAATACGCAACTGGCTTTAACTATTCAACTGCTCAATCAGCTAGACCCCTGGAAGTCATCTAATTTTCAATATTAAATTTCTGCTAATTCCAAGAAAAAATATTATAGTCATAGACGATTAGCAGAGCAAGAGGACAATCATAAAAGCAGGGTTCAGTCTCTTAGACAGAAAATATTCTCATTAAGATTCTTCAGATGTTGCAGTTAAGAATCCGAATTCTTAAATTTTGCACAAATGAAATTTGAGTTAAACTTTTCGATTTAACTAATTATTGTGATGAAAACCAATGAAAAAAACATTACAGTACGAAAACATAAAACTTAACGGTTAAAACGTTAACCTAATTGTGACATGTTAAAACAACGCTACATATAAACTAAGAATCTATAATTAAGCAGCTAACATTTTAGGCAACTGCAGTGAAAGGGTTACGTGCAATCAATTAACCAGTAAGTCACGACAATTAAAATCAACAAATATCTTAACGGATATTTTCTAATTTAACAAAATCTCCTTAAATCCTTATTTAAAAAGCTTGATTTATATTCACTAACCGTTCAGGGTTTAGGAACACTGCTTGTTAAATTTACTGTTGTTAAACCTGAAATATCTAATCAGTCACAAGAGAAAGCCTTCATCGAGAAGAGTAAATTAGAGCCAGCTCTAACATTAAATGCTCGGCGTCTCCTGTTTCATACTCATTTTATTTGCACTTTTCTAAAATAAGTGATATGATTTCAATAAATGAGAATGGAAGAAACAGAGGGAAAACTTCCTTTGTTTAGTTAAGCCCCAAATAAAAGTCAACATAACATGTATGGTATTTCAGTTTATTTTATAGATTTAGCATAAAATCTGAGCACAATTATTTTTTCAAAATTGTTGTACTAAGCATTTCAAATTGTCATAAGCTGAGAAGAGCGGCTTTTCAAATATGCTGTTGTAAAGAAAAGAAATACTACTTTCATAATAATTCAGCACTACTACAGAATATTGGACAGCTGAAAAACAGATAATTAATTAAAAATCTTTGATTTTATTTTCCAGTATCTCGGTCAAAAAGTTATGATAAATGCACTAAATTGCTGAGACTAAAATAGAATTAGTCTGTTAGCATTATAATCTATATTAATAAGGAATTTTATTGGAAACACTTCGTCTAATGTTTGTTATGCCGCATAATATTAATGAATTTTGGAAAAATGGATACTTTAAAATATTACACGTTCCTTAGTGGTAGAATGGAAACTAAAATGGGCTTCCCTTAATTATTGACTAGCTATTCGACAGATAATAAGCACTTATTTTATTTTTAAATTGGAAGGTTTGCATACGCTAAAATATGATAAAAACTTAAAAAGGTTTTAATCAAGGAATAAAGCTGCTGAAAATATTAATGATAAAAATATCTGAATTGCGTGAGTTACCTTCAAACCATTAAAAATTGTTATAAAACCACAATTAGAGTATTTTTGTCCTTGTTCTAGGCTATAGCAACTGAAGAAATAATTTTTTTTCGAGAGACAATATGCTTTATGCCTTATTAATTTCAGCTATAACTATCCATAAATTATAATTAATATAACTAATAATGAGGAGAAATATGCCAGCTGAAAAATTTGAATATACAGGGTGGTCATAAAGAAACTTTGCCAACATTTGCACTTCTAGCGTCCGTTCCGGTTAACCGATCGAGATGAAATTGCAAATATAGTTATTTGGGGGTATGCCCTCGAGATTCTGTGAATGGCAACACAGGGGCGCTCACGGTTATAGTTGCAGAAACTCGAAAATGTCAAAAGGCAACACCAACTTTTTCCGGTGGAAAAATGTTCAGGGCATGCGAAAACCCTAAATAGCGTTGGAACGGTACCGATATGGCCAAAAACTGGGGTGTTATACATACCCAAAAAAGAGTTCTGAAAACCGATCAACGAAACACAATCTGGCCGCACGCGGAAAATTTTCATATGACAGAGACAAGACACCGATCACTGATGGGAACACATTCAGACAAAAGAATACCTTTATTTAGATCAAACATTTTCCACATGGATGCCATCACAGGCAAGTATGCCTTGCATCGGAAGACGGTGGACAATAACGCTGAACGCAACATGGCATGAGGGATGTTTGCAATCTCACGAAGTATAGACTCGTTTAAATCCGAAAACCTTTGCGGATTACATAGGTAAAATCTGGATTTGAGATATCTCCAAAACCAGAAATACATAGGCGTCAGTTAGGGGGATCGCAGAGGCCACGAGAAAGGATAATGGCGTGAGATGATGCGATCACCAAAATGCTTTTCCAGGACCCTTTAACAAACCTCGGTATATGTGGAGATGCATCATCTTGCATCCAAACTATGTCATTGAATGCATTCTGCCTACGCAATTCCGGTAGTAGCGTTCATCCCATTTTGATAATACAGTCTTATCAATTCACCACGAAATCTCCCAGGAAGAGTAATTTCGTCGCCATGGGCGAGTTCCCGAATGACGACTTCGCGTATCCTCTTGGTATTTTATCGGTTTCTTTACATTGAATATCTGGCGATCGGCGTTCTGTGATTGGTATCTTGCCTCTGTTATATGCAAATTTTCTGCTTGCTCCCAGATCGTGTTTGGTTGGCCGGTTTTCAGAACTCTTTTTTTATGTATGCATAACACACCCGTTTTTGGACTTATGTGTACCGTTTCAACGCTATTTAGGATTTTCGCATGCGCTGAACATTTTGCGACCGGAAAACGTTGGCGTTGCCATTCGATATTTTCGAGTTTCTGTAACTATAACAGTAACCGTCAGCTCCCATGTGTTGCCACTCACAGAATCTCGAGTGCATACCTCCGAATAACTATATTTGCAATCTCACCTCGATCGGTTAATCGTAACGGACGCTAGAAGTGCAGATATTGGCAAAGTTTCATTATGACCACCCTGTATATGCAGAAAACAGGGCAATGATAACATAACATTTATTTAAGATGTGACTTGCTTATTATTATTAAATACAATTTCTTATTTATTTAATATTATATGGCATTTAAATAAGATTTTGTTATAAGTTGTTAATTATATCTTATAATAAAATATTACTTCTATTATAAGTTATACTAATGATAATTTCATTTTAGACTTAAAATATGTTTTAACTGCAGTTCTTGTATAGTTCAAATAAACCAAATCCCGCAGGTTTTTTTAATTTTTATTTAATTTATGCTGTGGTAAAATATTAAGATGAATTTAAAAATTAATTATGTACAGTAAAAATTCTACACGAGAGTACACATTCAGTTTTTATTTTGATCTTTCTAAATTAAAATCTCCATGTTTCTTCCAAAATTCAAAACTTCCTTAAATAAATAAGACTAAAACAAAGTTGAAGATAATTTTTTTCTGAAAAAAATTTAAAAATGTATTATCTTCATAAAAATAAATTACTTTCATTAGTAAGATTACATTGACAGCTGGTAAACTGGAAACGGCACGATAGAAAACAGACGTAAATATTGGTGCGACTGTAAATTTAAAAAAAATGTAAATAATTTAGAAGTTTGTCTACTGAAATGGCCAAATCCATCTTGAAAATAAGAATTTTTCAAATGCCGTCAGAAATCCCATCAATTTTAAAAAAATAATTTCCTTTAAATCAGCTATAAGAACCATTCTATTTCAAGCAAATTTTAGGGATGTTAGATTAAGAAAACAACATTAATGAAAAATTTTTATGGATGTGATAGCAAGAAATCAGCGTTAATATAGCGAAACGAATTAAGGCACTTGCACGCTTAATTTAATTTTGTTATTTTTCTTTTTCCCTCATTCTTAGCTAATAGTAAGTTCGCGAAAATTCGTTCATCTCTCTTTTTCGTTTTTTATACTTGTCTTTCATTTAGTAACGGGTTCTGGTTCTGCTATTCAAAAATATAAGTCAATTAACGCTGTTTTTCTTATATTTAGGTATGGGTGTCACTAGCTCCAAATTTTTATGACGTAAAAAATTAAAGTTGAAACCTTAAAGCATTTTAGCATACGGAAAGCTTAAAGCAGCTCATTGTCGTAGAAATAATGATGATTTGATTGCTACATACCTTAGCAACCCACTTTAATTTTAAACCAAGGTGAGTAAATGTAAATCTTTATATTACCTATATCACAGTCTAATATTTAGAAAGTTAAATAAATTTAAACAAAATATTCTATTTCAAATACTGAAACCGATAATTTGTTTCCGATTCAGTATTAATTAACAGTTAAAATGTATAAGAAGTTTAGGAAATCGTGAACAAAAGGAGTAACTCTTAGTAAAATTGTGGAATTTTCAAGCATAAACTTATGATATTTTTAACTACAACAAAACCAAAATACATCCAACAGACTGGATAATGATAAGTTTCACAAAACACATGAAACAAATTCTTTCAATCACATTATAATTCCCAAAGTTTGAAATAACTATCAAAATTGAGCTGCATGAATGCTCATTACTGAAGCTTGTTACTAAGCTGCATGAAATCCTTTAAGATATTCTCACAAAGACATTCAGAAATCAACACTGTTTTAATAAGTGTAATTTGTTAAACCTTGGCGTGGATGGTAACTATCGAAGGAAACCCTCTTGCAAATCAATCCGTCTGGTACTATTCACAAATTCTCAAAGGGACAGAACAATTCGCGTCAGCATGATGTTAATGAAATTGAACCACAACATTCCAGCTGAATAGTATCAGAATTGTTAGACGTAATTCCTAAACTACCAGTATGTTCTGAAATGATTTAGACAGAGTGGCACGAGCGATCACATGCAACGGTACGCGCCATTGCTGAACTGTTGACACAAAGCCGTCGCAAATCAATGTGTTGTCTCGGCATCTAATTATTTCTTCGATATTTTAAACTGAACAACTGCACCGAAGAGTGAATACATTTATAGACAAATATGGATTATTTGGGAAATAGACTAGGCTAGTAAAATTTATAATATATAATGGTCAGATAATTAAATGTGGCTTGCCTGGAGCTGGTTAAAGGCACAATTGAAAATCTGTGATCAGTAAGATGAAATATTCACCAGAAACTGATCCTTCTCATAATTTTACAGGTCGTATATTATCTATGTATGATAACACCTATATTATTTGAATTGAATAGAATTAACAGATGCCCGGAAAACTGATTTTCAATTATCAGAAACCGATTATTTAATAAAAATTACTATTTCAAGCATTGGAAATAACACGATTATTTAATAAATTGACTGTATGAAGCAGTACTAATAAGACGATTATTGAATAAAATGATTATATAAAGTACTGCTAATATGATCATTATTTAACAAAACGACTAATTTAATCAAAATACATGTGCATGAGTGTAATATTACTCATTTTAACTAACGTCAAATTCATTTTCAATCATTTCCTTTTTTAATTAGCTACAAATTTATTTTCGAGCACAATTGCGAAGTTAGATCGTATTTTTCAGAGCGAAAAAAATGGCGAAGAGTTCCATTCTTTTTAAGGGGCGTAAATCATTGACTGTCTGACCATCGCTATGGAAAGTCATACAGGAGAACTGAATAACAAATACTAGATTGAAAATATTTTAAAAATTTGGAAGAATTTCATCCACCATCTTTCTGATTTCCAACGGTCTGACACAGACATCGCACAGTGTGTCCAAACAAGTCCTGATGAAATCCAATAGCCGATCATTTGTGTAACTGCTGTTCGAGTGTAAGTCAGTTATATTGTAAGATCATGTTGCTTCTTGTCGTTTCATAATTAGCGATGCAGTTGAGAAAGAGTTAGGCAATGGATCAACGTACTTATTTACTTAAGAAAAGTAAAACTGAGAAATGAGTATGCAGATTATGTACTTTTATTTACAGAAAAGAGAAATTTATAAAACTACGTAAGCAACCTAAGATTTGAACAGTTCTTGAGGTTTGGTATCAGTTACTTAACTACAGATAAATTGTGTTAAAAAGGAAAAATTGTTGAAAAGCGTTCAAAGATTTCCAAGGATTTTTTCCCTTTTATTTTTATTCTAGCATTAATTGTTGCATTCTGCTACCGAAAAGAAACTTTTCTTATATTAAGCTGCATAATCGTGAGACATGTTATGCTTGGAGGATTAAAATATACACTGGTAATGAACACTGGTCATTCGGTTGGAGGTTCGAATCCCGGAACGGGTTGGCTGTATGAGCATTTTTGTGGTTTTCCCCAAGTCATTCCTTCCCTCAGGCAGATAGCCCTCGAATGCTTTACCATAATCAAATAAACCAAAATCAAAACACGTCGCTGGGTTTTCTTATGTCCTGAAATTCTCCTAACCTTTTTAAAACGAATTAAAAATATAAAATATTGAGTTCAAGTCCTAAATTCTATTTCTATAAGACAAACGAGCGTAAATTTCCGGAAATTCTATTTAAAATTTCAACCATTCCTTCGGGACTGATCAGAGTGTAAAACCTTGGGACATTGGTTATTCGGTTCATTGACATTGGACATTGGCTGTGTTTTATTCCTGGAGACTGAACGGGTGGGCTACATAGAGTTATCGTGTCTTCGTCAATTTTAATATAAATTAGAGCTTGTTTCCTTAAGATTTTTCTCTCCGAAGGCTTTGCTACTCTTAGGCCTACAACCCTTCACTTTATTTTTCATTGTTACTTAGTCAAACATCAATGGCCGAGAGGCTGTAACCTGCTGATCAGCTTTGGCTGATTGTTATTTTCTTTATTTTCTCGTTTGTGTTACGTAATTATAAAACAATTTTCCAAGAAAGTCCTTCGTTAAGGTAGCTGACGCAGACGTATAGCTTTTTAATAAAAGAACTACTAATTATTAAACGAAAACAAGTCTTCTAAATATCAGGTTTTCTTTGAAAATTGTTTGTAGCTTATTTGTAAACTACTGCAGCTTCATGATAGTGATACTATAGGTTATTCAGCAAAAAGTACTTTTGTCTTTGACAAGCTTCTATTTTTCTCACTTTTTTTCAGATTTCAAGAACATTCCTTTATAAGATTATTTGGTGTGATATCATTAAGACGTCTCAATTAAATAGATTATTTCTGAAACCTTTTGTTCATAATTGTGTAAACAGAAGAAATTTCAGTGAGCAAAGTGCCTAATGTGTCATTGATTCAGAGCACGCCAGAGATGTTCTTTTCAGATTTCTCTCATAATTTTCTGCAGTCAACACAAAAGTTTGCAGAGCCATCCTATTTCTTTTTCGAAATAATAGGAGACGCCTAAGGGTTTCAAGATTGTTCGATGACATCGGATCGTTCCATATCTAGCAGTAATTGGCTCAATTTCTCACGTTTCTCGAAGAATAAGCACTTCAGTGTCTGCTAGCTAGGGAGGTGGTCTTTAGATCATAATGGTACAGTAATACATTGGAGATACAGAATCTCTATGTTTCACGTGACATCTTCCCTGCTAGTCCAATAGTGTACTGATTCTATGATTGTAATGCTATTCCATATTTTCTTTCAATGCTAACTACTTTTTTCCTTTTCATCAGTTACTTCTTTAGTATGTAGTTTATGACATTTATTTTCCCTTTTTTACCATTAATTCTCCTAATTACGTAATTACGTAAAAATAAATTTTCGTTCGTGATGAAAGTACTCAAATGCAAGTGAAATAACTAACACACACATATATATATATATATATATAATTACAACGATTAGTAATAGCATCTCTTTTCTTTATATTTTAATACAAATCAAATATCATTACACTCAACAATTAAAAACTAGCCTTCAGGATGATACAAAAAATGTAAATTATACGCATGCGCATAATAATTAGATAGCAGCCTAAAAGTTGAATGGAAAAATGAAATGCATCTCTGTAGATCAGGAGTTCTCAATAAGAGAGAATTCCCCCTTGAAATTTCATAGTTTCATAGTTTCAACGGGGGAATGCGGTCAGTCTTTTATTTGCTCGTTAAATATTTAGTTTTAGTTCTTATCAAGTTTTGGTATTTATCAATATTTTCCACATTTCTTCTTGTTCAATTCATAAAACACATTAAAAAATATAAATTTAAATTTTGAAAAATACGTATTTTTTTTCGAAAAGGAGGAAAAGGAGAATGATCGTCCAGCAGTGGTGAAAAGGGTGCATGGGGCAATGGAGCTTCAGAATCTCTGCTCTATATAAATTGCCCGAACATTGCACAAATGCTAACAGCATTTGCGCAATGTCGAATGCTAACAGCAAACTGCTCTGAATTTGTGAAAAGTTCGTATTTGGAAATTTAGTTTTCATATAAAATAGTTAATGCACTAATCTATATTAAAATGAAATTACAGTATGCATACATCTTTTAATAAATATATTTCACATAAAATAATTTTGTGTAATGGTTTCATTTATATAAATATATTTTTCTGATCAAAATAGCAGCTCTCCTACAATAAGTCTAACACTAAAAGGAGGCGTCCCGGCAGTTTCTTCTTCATTTAAAATTAGGTTGGTTTCTATTTAGTTTTAAATTTTATAATGGCATATTTCCCTTCCAGTTGAGTTCCCTGGTTCTCTGAAACAAATTTGCGCCACACAGGAAAACATCTAATGCTGTTCTTCACCACACATTGTACAAGCCCGCGTATTTCCGCCGATTAGAGCTCTACGAAAGTGATCTCAGTTCTCTGGATGAAACTCAGCCATTATATTTTTATTTGTCCTGTAACTAGAGACATCTACTTTTGATACTCAACTACTTTGATTGTTATAGCCCGCTACAGAAATACATCCCCAGTCATTCGTCTCATGAACTTTCTCATGGCAACAGATACGTATTATGAATGAATGACATAATTTTTTAATAATTCTTTCTAACTTCACTAAATTTTGAAACAAATTTATGTTAGATGCATGACACCAGCTATGCAGTACTCGTCTTGCGCTAGACTTGGGTTTTAGTAGCTGTATTCTGATGGCAGATATTAGAATGGAAGATTTATGTGAGTATCTGTCTGCCTAATTACGCACAAGAAAATTTCGATAACTCGGCACGTTCGCAACATTAGCGATGTCGAATTATCAAATAGACCGCATCATCGGACGACTAACATTGTACACTGTAGCCAAAATGATTTTGTCGCGTTACTGAATATTTTGAGGAATGAAAGAAAATACCCTATAGTAATTCTTCTAATATAGTTAATAAGTCAAGCTTATTAGCAAATGCATTTATTTACAGTTAAATTGTATTTAATCAGTTTTGGCTTTGAAAATCAGCATTATTTCCTATGTATGATTATCCTTTCAAATAAATGTAGTCATCTACTTTAAGATCATTCAGTAGAAAATTCATATTCATTAACTCTGTAATAATATAATTTTATTTACTTTGATGAATTTCACCAATGTATTTAACACTTTAAAACCCTAACGTCAAGTAATATTGGTTAAGTCTTCCTCTTGCGCCACTGTACAGAAAGAATGTCCGTGAAAAGGGTGCCAGATCATTGGATGTGCCGAGCAATTGGATGTAGGAGGCAGGATTACCACACTTTTACTGCATCATTTCTAACTGAATGATGAAACGCTATAAATATTTATTTCAGTGATCAAATACAGAAAATATTACTAGTAGTTAATTGAAGGAAATTAAAAGTGTTGCTATTTATTGCACTCATGTTCAAACACTCATTATTTCATGTTTGTATTTTCATACTGTAGAGAGGAGACTTCATGCATCGTACCTGTTTTCGCATTTCAATTTTAGTGAAGTATGCATTTATAATAAACACGAAAATAAATTGATTCATTTTTATTTTTATTCAAGTTTCTTCACTTAATATAACAGCTTTTAAAACTTTAAATAACAGTAAGTAAAATCCGTCACATCATAAAGAAATTTCCAAAAATTAAGCATGATGTATTTGGTCGTGGAATAAAGCCGCGAATCTGTGACAAAAATGGCATACTGATGTATGAGGATTGGGATTTTGTAGAAACTGAAGTGAAGAAAATCCATCTAGCAACAATATGATGACAATATTTGAGGAAAATATGCGTTCGATGTTAATTTATTAAAGCCTGAGTACATCCTTCACTTTTCCACAAGCTGGTGTGAAACTGAAGGATGCTCTCGGAAATTTCCAGATGACGTTTGCTTCCGATGTTACTGGGCAAAATCATGCTAGTGTAAAATTTGAGGATGGCTTAAGAGATATCGAGATATCTGATGCTCCAGTATTTAGGGACACCAAATTTCTGAAGCATATGCAAGTGAACGAGCTTTACAGAAAACTAGTAGGAGAACCTATTCAAGGACATGTTTTGTGACGTAAAACTTTATTTTATCTGCTTTATTTCTCAGATCTTTCTCTAATTGACTTTCGTCTGTATTAGACTTTATCGAGTTTTCTAGAGACTTTCAGACCTCCCTTTCCTCCCCCCCGCCGGGGTGTTCTCCTTCAAAACTGGGGTGAAACAGCACAGTTAGTGCTCCAGGACTATACCTGTTAGACCAGAGAAGGCATATCTCTACCTGTACCTGCACCTGAGGAAAGAAATTTTATAACGATGACGAAGTCAAACAGTGCATCAATGATTTGTTTATTTCCTGATCGCTGGACTTACATCGTCATCGGATATTTGAGCTACCAGAAAAGGTTATTAGCTCCACGATGACTACGTAGCCAATTATTTAAGTGTTTTGCAAGAGATTTTTGCTTTGTAACCTCATGATTTCCTTATAACCAATTTATATTAAAGTAGAAATTATTTTATTCCAAGATTATTTATTGGGATTAGTACTGTAAATAAATTGAAGTTCATATGAAATCTTTTCATTTGCACAATGTTCTATACTTTAGCATTTAAAGTTACAAATTTAATATAATTTTTAGTACCTTTTCTACGTTTTAGCGCTATTCTTTAAAAAAAATCACAAAACGTTCGTTCAAAGTCGTTTTTTTCTTCAGACATGACAGACAGCAAGAAATTAAAATTATTATTCAATTGGCAGTGCTTTTTAACCAACTTTTTATTATCAGAAAGATATATAACCCGATTACAGCTAGCGTTCTCATACAATAAAAAGTTGAACATTTATTTTTTATGCATTACATCATTGTCTTTGTCTGAGGAAGTTATAATTAATCATTCCTTTGCCATTGTACACATTAAGAGATTAATGAACTCTGGACCTATATCTCTTTAAGATTGAATGTTTCTGATTGCCTTTTAGTTTTTATTCATTGTCTTAATATGTTGATATATGTAGCAAATCAGTATAACAGTGTGGTAGAAGCATAATATTCTCATTAGTGTAGAAGGTAAATAGTACTCTTCATTCCCCCGAAACAAGATTAAATCTCTTTCTTCGTCACAATATCTATATGCATTCAGAGGTGCAGATATCAGCATTTGTCACAAAATCTATCTAAATTGTGTTAAATATTGAGAAGGATTTTGAAAAAAGAAGTGTCTTCAGTCCCTATTACTGAATTACTGTGTTTTAGAAATAGGAATGTGTAATACCTGTCAATTTACTTATTTCAACATTTCTTATCTTACGTATGTTACGCATTATCTTGATGTACTTTACAGTGATATTTCTTCAATCTGTTCATTGCAGTGGTTTTCGGTGTCGAGTGCCACGTTTTTAGGCCCAGATTTAGATGGCAGAGATGGAATTTATGGTTTGTGGCATAGGAGCACTTAAAATACTGTCGAGCTTAAAATCCTCTCGGGAAGTTAATGGCAAAGGGAAAAGAGTAGAATATCTTTGGATCCATCCTCGAAGTGTTCTCTATCAGAATTAGTTAGGATTCAACTTCGCAAAACCACACTCTCACCCATAAAATGTCCAAGGTACTGGCCAACGATAGGCATAACCCCTGCCCTCTACTTCTTGGTGAATTCGTTGATCTTCTTTCGACTACGTGCAGATCGGAAGGATTAGTCACAATATAGCAACATTTCGCTATTATTAATAGATTAGAATTATTTTAGACTAGGCTTCTAAGAAATACAGTTAGAATAAATAATACTGAATTATTTAGCTGTAGCTCTGATTCTGTTCCCTTTCTCTGAGATTTTTTTCTCCCTGATATGAGCTATAAATCATTTGTTAGAGAAGTATGTTTACGTAGCTTGTTGGATAGTGAGCTTAACTTAATCAGGTATCTCGTGGTATAATAGAGAAGCGAATGAAGCATCATGTTTGAAGTGAGTTTATTAGGAAATATATATGCTTCGTAATTAAACTTCAGATCTTTGAACTAACATTTTTACTATAAGTTCTTGCTACTGCTTGCTTTTTACAAACAAATTAGTATCTTTTTTTGATTTCACATTTTTGGTGGAGGTTTTAAATATAATTGCATTGAGGTTTAACCTTAGATTCCTGTTATAAGTTGCATTATGTTATATGGATTGTTATTTAGACTTATCAGAATGATAAAACTAAAGGATGATACTTAAGCAATGAATAAATAATTAATTGCATTTAATTAGAACAAGCATGATAAATTTTTGAAGTTAAACTTAATTTTACTAAATATAAATTTTTAAATTTAGTAACTAACTTTAGACTTAGAAATTGTTTAACCTTTAGAATTTCAATCGAATTATCATCTCATCATTACCTTCGAATCCAAGAATACAAATTGAGTGTGATAGTAGCAAAAGCAATTATTTGTACTTTAAAGAGTTGCATTATTTGTACTTTTGTAAAAATTTATTTGTACTTCAGCCTGAAAGTACAAAATTGAAAGCTTAGTAACTGCAGCTTGTAGGCTCAGACGCTTGAAATATTTATAAATCCAAAAGGAAATCCAACAGAGCTAATAACTCGACTCCAAATCAGACACTATTTCTAATGCATTACTCTCAAAAACCAGAACACACCGAAACCAGTACCACTAACCAGTCCGGAGACGGAATACTACGATAGATAGAACATTATTGGTTGTATTGGCCAATAGTTTCCTTTTAACTTATATTTTTATTCTTTATCAAAACTGACTTATTTTCTATTTCTGGTGGAATTTTCGGAAAAAGCAGAAGCGCGAGAAAGCTCCAACATAATATACAATGTATTAATTTTAGCAAAATCTAATAAATTGTTTTTAATTTTTTGCTGAATTTATTTTACACAATCTTATGTATTTGTTGAAGAACATTTTGATAGTTAGGAGCTTATAATATACAAGTTATCTTTGTACTGAGGTTGCTTCTCGAACTGCTTGATCTTAACTCATTTCGCAATGATCCGTAAGGGAATCGTTTTAAATTTAGCTTAAATAATTCCCAGATTTGAAGGCATTATACAGAAAGCCTGAACTTTAAAAAGTTAGTCATCCCGCAATACGCCAGATTTGACGGTGTTTTTATTGCAAGAGTTTATAACTCACTAACTAGCATTTTGCGAAGAAAGAGTTAAGTACCAGCAACATTTGGAAGCAAGTTGATTTTGAAACAAGTTTATTTACTTGCTCTATTCCTAAATTTCCCCTCAGAATGTACTCTTTTATTTCTAAATATCCCACCTACGGCATAACGGATTTCCCTGGCTTCTCTCATTCCTTCCAATAGGCTTCTAGCTATAAATTCGCAAGTAATGAATCTAGACATCTCAATCTGGGGAAAACCCTAGAAGATATACATCTCCTTTTAACACATGTGGAGAGGTTTCATAGACAAAAAGCGCTCCAGAGCTAGGACCAGTAAATTGCGCGTGATGTGAGGGTCTTAATTTTGTCGGGTTTTTGTGTTTCTAGCCTGAGCTGTTTGGATTCGTGTTTATTGCGGTAATAACCATGACTTTACGAGGGGACCTCTTGGAGTATTAGTCGGATCCACCTATTATATCAACAGCGTTGAAGAAAATGCTAGGTTTATGGTCTCGCTATACTTGCCTCTATGTAAGCAAGAGTTTCACACATACTAATATATATATGTTTTAATGGCATATGGGTTGCATATACATTTAACAGCAGCGCTGAGGAAATATGAACAAAGATTGAAGCAATGAGTATAAATGTTAATAGGTATCACGTGTGTTATGAAAAAAATACCAGTTCCATAATAGATAAACAAGATATAAAGCATTATATTTTGGACAAAGCCAAAAGCCTGTATCAAAAGTCCCACTTGCTCGCAAATAGTGGTTTCTGGATTTTTTGATATTTAGTTAAAATAAAATACATATATCCTGCTCGCTCTAAATTGATATTTCCAGAATTCATGATATTTTCAGAAATTCCTAAGGCAGATGTAAGAAATTCCCATTCCCACTTTATTTCGTTTTATATAAAATATATTGAGCTATCTAATTCATGTTGTTGCTATCAGGTAGAATTTTAAAATTCCTTTATGAACGTTTGTATAGCGGCAAAATTGTTGAATTTATACTTTTACTTTGAATTTACTACATAAATGCTGATGAAATACGCTGATATTGCTTCCTAATCATGTCTGTGTGTTTATAGCATTCCGAAAACCTCAGATATTGCATAGAGTACCTAGATGTACAATGGAATATCTGCTAAATTTTACAGATTTAAGTATGATACATTTATAACACAACTCGGGAAGGACGTATATTATCGATACAGCTTTGTGTTGCCGCTCTGCACAACGTCATTTATATTTTAAATTTAATCAGAAGACGCGACGCTATAAAAGAAGTGTGTTGCCACTAGTAATGTACTTGTCTTTCGAATTCAACAAACAAATTCAGAGATTTAAAAGAAATGAGTTGGACCTGCCTAAATTAAATTTTTATATCTTCCACGCGGTAGTGTTTTGGGGTTCAGCAAAGTGTAAAATATTTCATTTTTCTCTCAAATTTATTCTAGTACACAAAGCGATTTAATAGCACTAAATGCAGATTCATTATAATTCTTATTAATCACTAACTGAACCAGAGAAATTACAGTAGCTGGATTCACTAAAATAATCTATCTATCTATCTATATACATAAATATCTATATCTATCTATATATATGTACATATATATATGTGTGTGCGTGTGTGCGTGCGTGTGTAAGATAAAAATATGTAAATCAGCTTTATAATTTAATTTAGTAATAGCTTGTTAATTCCTTATTTTTAATTTGGACATTCCCTCTCTGTATTCTAAAAGTAGTAATAACTTTTCTGACCTGCACCATTTCTAGATTAATATATGCCACATGGCTTTGCGCAACGCTAAAGAAATAGCTATTTCGGAACTTGAACTCAAAATTGGACGCTTAGACTCTTTCTGTAGCAACAGTATCAAAAATATAAATATTCTGAAAATAGGCACGATTAGAGTGCCAAATAAATTGTGGCCACAAATGTCAGTTGAAATAAAAATTAAATTTAATCCGCCTCGACTGCCAAGTTTCCTAGTCATTACGAACTCAACATTTTAGCATTCTACGCAATCAGAATTCTTCCTCTTCAATGTGGATCTACGTTCTGTGGTATCTGCTGTGTCATCAGTATTTCTGCGTTTCTACGTCTCAGTAGTATCCCTGCATTAGTACTTCTAAATTTGTTTTTATTACGCGCACACACAGACACCCACATATATACATAACTTTGTTCTTGTAATCTTTTGAGAATATGTCTTCTGTCTTTTGAATTTATATACATATTCTAGGTGCTATATGCAATAGACACACACGCATATATTCTAGTATGTCCAGGAGCTCTATCCAATCGATATTCAGATTCAGAAATTTTGATTAAACACATGCGTGTTTCAAAGATACGATTTGCACCATTTTGCGTCCATCTGCAGCCTGGTGTGTTACTCTTTGCCTGCAGTTTCTCTGCGCTGTGACGTCTTTAGCCCCGTCGCTGTTCAGGATTAACCCAAAGACTTTCCAGCTATAAATAGGACCGAAGTGAGTACACACTGATTTTCTGGCCTGCTGCTGCTTGAGTAAACTACTTCTGTAGCTTAGCTTTCTTTCTGTATTGTCTAAAATTTAAACTATGCATAATGAAATCGGCGGGTGCGTTTAGCACATCTATTGTTGGGCCAGTTTTAAGCAAGAACGTACTTCTACATAATTGCTCCTGTGAAAAATAAAAATGATGTTTTAATCATCAAGCCATTAATGATTTTCGCACACGAATCGTCATCTAAGCAACAATCTTCTCGGCCATGACTAAATAGTGAACTGATTTCATTTTCCGCAAAAACTACAACATCACACATATATATAAAAAAAGAGTCCCTGTTTTTTTTCGGGGGAGGTACGTGTATTTCATACAAATCTACAATTCGTTTTCTAATGTCAATGAAATTTTGAACACTCTGTCTTCAAAACACGAGAAAGGTTATAGTCTGCATAACATTTCGAAAATGCCACAGGGTCCACATTCAAGGCGTTTATATTAAAACGTTACTCTGACGTCATCGGTATTAGGTTAATGCCTCCAATGTTGTTTTCTCGCTATCATTGTAAGTAATACATGATAAGCAAAGAGTTAACAATTGGTTTTTCACAAAAAATAAATAATGTTTCTACACGGTTTCAGTCTTGACATCACGTTATTCATCTTCGCCATTGTTGCATTCTCGCTATCAGATCTTACTAAAACCCATAGATGTCGCCGTACTCATTTTTAGCACAGTGCAGAACTTTTCAGAAGAGTATAGAATCTTAAATCAGAATTTAAGGAATTCTCTATGAGATTTCTTGAATATTTCGAAATCGACCAAAGCGGATCGCGATTTTTGGAAAACTCATTTCAGAAAAAAAATACAACCAATAACAAAGCAAATACCATTTCTTACTAATAATGTTACTTTGCGTAGTGTTGCTCACTGTTCTAAACACTGGCGTAGTGTTCTATACTATTCTATAGTTTTATTCAAGCTTGGTAAAATTTTGCACAATTCAAGATGAACGAAAATACAAAGAAAATCAATTAACCCCATCCTCTTAATTGAAGTCTTTTCAACCTGTGTAAAGCTGTATATAAAATATACTTAATTTATTATGTCATATTACATTATATACAAGTATATGTATAATTTATTTATATATGTGTGTGACAACACATAGCTTTATGTGTGAAATCAAGCAATGTACAATTTAAAGCATAACAGAGGTTTTCTTTAAAGTATCTAATAATGAAATGAAATCAGTGAAACTGAAATCTTTAATGAACAACAGAGACGAAACTTTTTATCAACAAAAGGGTATCAAAACATTGCACCAAAGGTGTCCTTTACTTGCAAAAGTTTGAATCTGAATGACATTTTGAATTGCACGGCATATTTTTCTTATTTTTTTTTTAAATTTTCTTCCTTTGATACTTTGCCTTACTTGTGCACTGCAAAATGTCCATTCCCTATAGATTGCCCTGTTGCTTCTGACCTGAGCAAGATTTGCTGTTGTGTCGTGCGGAATCGAATGTTATCTTTCTGCAAAAAAATACCCTGTTTACTGCAGTTTGCTCATTTCACAAACTGCTTAGAATGCAATGGTCTCTAGAAATGTATATTCATTAATTTTAATTTCGACCTTTTCGTTTTAGAGATTACACAGAATTCTTAGGTGTTTTGTAGAGTACTCGCTATATCACTTCGGCTGCAACATGAGCATTATAAAGCATTATTTCCATGGAAAGTATAATTTCAACCTGTATCTTCTTCATAGTTCTCACAGCAACTACATTTTTTATGAGTAGAGGTTCATGTGATTAAAGTTAGAAAATTTACAGTATTTTTTCGCATATAAGTGTTCCCGCGTATATCCAGGATTGATTTTACGGTATAATGTTGGGAATTTTATAATGTACGCTAAAGTCGACTGCAAAAAACCTAAACTCCAAAAACTTGTGTCAGTTGGTTTTAAACTCACGATCAGCAATCAGAATTGATACTGTAATATAATTGTTCAAAAGCGTGCGCATTCAAATTCAATGGACGTACAGAAGAAGACGCCTTTTGGGCGAATGATGACGAGGAGATCATTCCATTAATTCAATTATTGGGATTCCTATAACAAAAAGATAAATAACCAGGATAAGGTTTCGACGCAGAGGAAGATAAATAAATGTGATAAGATTTCAAATAATGTTTATTTTTCTTTTTTTCTTCTAAAATAAAGGTATTTTTTGTTTCATTTCTAAAATAAAGTTAAATTTTCGTTTCTTTGATAGCATAAGTTTATAGGCCATTTGTTTTATGATATAAAATTTATTAAGATAAACATACAGTTTTTAACCGATTATTTTCTTTTTACAAAATTAAATTAGTAGCTTTAAAAAGAATAAAATATAATAATCCACATATTCCACGTTTTATATTTAAGGGTCCTACTAATAGCCGAATGGTTGAAAGACTGCTGATAGCTAGTAGTTCGTCCTGGGATCGATCTAGGCAGAACGGGCAAGAGGCATGGTTAGTTTCCGTAGTTTTTCCCCAATGTGTAACGAGAATTTTAGCCAATTTCGTTTAGAAAGTCCTCCAAGAAAGCACCCTTCTTTATGCAGATAACTCTTGTGTGATTCACTATATTCATATAATTTTGGAACTTCTGATCATTTTTTTCAAGTTTATGAATCGAATTATAAGCGAATATATACGGCAAACTTCAATTAATTGTTAATTTATTTGTTTGCATACAGATATGCAAAAGGTCACTATTTATTTCTGATTTTATGTACATTAATTGCAAACTTTATTGCAGTAACATTCATTAAAATCAATATAACATTCCAAATGTAGAACAAACATGCTTATAAATAACACTGCATTATCGGTGTAAAGATTTAACTTATTAATGTCCACTACTTTTGGCAGATTCTGTTTTCTAGCGTTCAAAATCTAGAAAATATCAGGCAATTTTAGTTTTCCAATCCCAAAATTCGTGCAAAATAAAAATACTAATTTTTGTTTGCATTGAAATTACTGTAAATCCATAGTTGAGTTTACAACAAAGTATTTAAGACCTATTTAGACTCTTGATCAAAATAATCACTCCTCACTCAGACTTGAAATAAGCGTGTGACTCCTCTCCATTATACACTGGAAGCCATTAACATTATATTCACAGTGTAGCAATTAAATGCGATAGTATTACTGTTGCTATTCCAGTGCAAATTCCGATGAACAATTCTTCTAAGGTTTCTCGGCACGCAAATCTGCGATACTGAAGCCTAGCCTCGTAATGTGTCGAACAAAGAAGACCCTAAGCCATTCTGTCGGACAATAATCAAATAACTTCGTTTGAGAGGTGGCCTTTACTGGACGCCTTGTAATGGATCTACCATTCCTTGAACACGACAGTGGAAAGAGGAGAGTCGAATGGTCACCTATTATTGTTATTGGTCGGATTTGGATTAATTAATTTGGACGCTTTTTTTTTTTCATCTTATTCTTCTTTCTTGGTAATTTCTTTCTTGGTGTCTTCTTCTTAGTCATGTGAAAATGCAATGAGTATTGCATTTCTAGAACTTAGATGAATAAGCTATGTGAATGGTACACTTTGTCACAGTCTAATTTTTTGTTTAAGACAGGCATAAATTTGTGTATGAGTTATTTCTTAATACTTATTCGATGTAGGAATTAGTAATTCTTACACAAATAAGTATTTACAGGTAAATCATTAATTGATATTGTGCAATAAGTTTTCACAAATAAATCGTTGATTGTTGCGGTTTAATTATCACGGTACACAGCATGAAATGGAAAATCAATCTTCCCCGTGCGTATGATGTAAGAGTGGCTATGCTATAATTTATTTCTCCATAAAGTCTTATGCTTCTTTTTATTGCTGCGATGCCATGAAGCTTAAAATGTTGTTTTAAAAATTTTTTAATTTTAATTTTTGCTGTTTATGAGACGTTTAGCTCATTTTTCTCGCTTAAATATTTACCTATGTTGTTCTTAAAAATTGCAAGTCTTTCTATAAATGTTTTAAAATTTATTTCAGCTAATAAATGTAGAATTTAATGTTAGAACAAATTGAATGGCTTTTAGTTTTGTCTATGACTATGTATTTTATAGTATAAATCTGTTTCTGGTAGAGAGAGCTATATTGTTTATTGTTTCTAATTAATTTTATTCACGTAGAAAAAGGTCAGATTTAAAGAGAAATATTTGACCAAACCTGTTAATGAAACAGTATTTTTTTGATAATCAAGAGAATTTTGTAATTTTAAACAATAATCTGCAAGTCTGCTTCTTATTTAATATTTAGCTAACCACGTCACCATACAATTGTTTATGTTGCTAAGTATAAGTAATTTAGTTAATTGCCAATTAAAGCATGATAAAATTTAAGAACCATTAAATTCTGTCTAATGATGACAGATGAAGCTTTTATGTTTATTAAAAGTTCAAAAATTCATTAACTATGGGGCTTATATAAAGGATTACGAATTTTCCAAGCTTTATAATTTATTTTGATTAGTAAATAAAAATAAGTTAGATTTTTTTTGATAACGAACATCAGTGATCGCAAACTCAAATCGAATGCGGCCCGAATGCACGATATGAAAGCAGCTGAGGGGCCAGAGAATTTTCTTTTTAAACAGAATGGAACTTTTTTATTAACAAATATATATAGATATAGATATACACAGAGAAATATAAAAAAAATTAATTTCGCTTGCTAAATATTTATTAAAACATACACAAACGATAATAGTAATATTGTAAATAGAAAAGTTCAAATTTATATTTATATACTATTTGAAATCTTAAGTTAATACCTGTTGGTAACAGTATACTGACATCTAAATATTAAAGTCTTAGACTGATACTTCTTTCAATTAATTCTAATATATTTAATTAATCATTAAATAACTTTTGTGTAAACTGAAAATAACTTAATTATGAAAACTTTCTTCGTTTTCAGAGAAAATTTGGGGCAAAAGAATAAATACTAACAACATAGTCTTACATTTACTGCATTCCGCAATACTTTGCAATTTAATATACTTTCAAAAGTATTTTTAAAATTTAATAAATGAATCGGATGTTTAATGGGTTTATTTTAACTGAGAAAGTGTGTATATTATTTCGGTGGATCAGCAAACGGTTTGGTTATTTAATTATGGGGAAGCATTCGAGGGCTATTCGCCTAAACGGAGGGTCGCCTTCGTTCAGGACTTTCTAAGAGAAACTATCTCGTTTATACGTTACAAATGAGTAAAACTTCGAAAACGCATATGCAGCTAAGCCCGTTCGCGGAGATTCGAACCTCGGATCGAACTACCAGTGTTCAGCGACTTTACCGCTGGGGTGCCGGTGGGAGGGATCTGCATAGACTCATTGCTACAAGCTATGTATTTCGAATACTTTTCACACTAAATAATTAACTAATTGATTATACTTTCTATTAGAGTCTACTTAGATGAAATAAAGTGTATCAAATTAGAGTATTGATACAAGTAATAAACATTACACATTCCGTGCTCAGTTTGCTCTAAGTTAGAAACTATTGCAGCTGAATGTTTTCTATATTACGCACTACATTCTACATTACCACTCACGTTAAGCGGTCATGACGTTAATCATCTAAGCAAGTTAGTTAACTGCATATTCTGAGAGTTGTTCCATTCACAAATGTAATATCTTTAGTTTCGAGCAGATTATTTATGAATTTCAGCTATTCAAAAGCAATACGAGTAATTATCGATAATTTTTTGTGCCCTAACATTGTTCGAGTGGCTAAAACTGATGAATTAACTAATTGATTATACTTTCTATTAGAGTCTACTTAGATGAAATAAAGTGTATCAAATTAGAGTATTGATACAAGTAATAAACATTACACATTCCGTGCTCAGTTTGCTCTAAGTTAGAAACTATTGCAGCTGAATGTTTTCTATATTACGCACTACATTCTACATTACCACTCACGTTAAGCGGTCATGACGTTAATCATCTAAGCAAGTTAGTTAACTGCATATTCTGAGATACAAATGAGTAAAACTTCGAAAAACTGCATATTCTGAGAGTTGTTCCATTCACAAATGTAATATCTTTAGTTTCGAGCAGATTATTTATGAATTTCAGCTATTCAAAAGCAATACGAGTAATTATCGATAATTTTTTGTGCCCTAACATTGTTCGAGTGGCTAAAACTGATGAATTAACTAATTGATTATACTTTCTATTAGAGTCTACTTAGATGAAATAAAGTGTATCAAATTAGAGTATTGATACAAGTAATAAACATTACACATTCCGTGCTCAGTTTGCTCTAAGTTAGAAACTATTGCAGCTGAATGTTTTCTATATTACGCACTACATTCTACATTACCACTCACGTTAAGCGGTCATGACGTTAATCATCTAAGCAAGTTAGTTAACTGCATATTCTGAGAGTTGTTCCATTCACAAATGTAATATCTTTAGTTTCGAGCAGATTATTTATGAATTTCAGCTATTCAAAAGCAATACGAGTAATTATCGATAATTTTTTGTGCCCTAACATTGTTCGAGTGGCTAAAACTGATGAATGCTGGGATTTTGATAAGGGTTCTATTTCAGGCGAATGGGATGACTGCATGGCTGGATTTTATGGTTTGTTTCATGTGTAACGTGAATCCGAACCAGAACTTAGAAAGTCCTTTACGAATACATCCTTCGCCCTAAGCATATATCATTTGTTTATTTTGCCATATGCAAATAACTTACCTTAATACTTTTTATTTTCATTATACTTGTTTACGTCTCAAATTTCAATAATGTAGAACTCTTAGCATAAAAAAAGGAATTACTTTTAAAAGTTAAACGCTTACTGCACGCTTCCGAAAGATTTATTTAAATATCAGGGATAAAATGTTCATAAATATAGATTATAATATTATGTATAATATGTTAGTGATATTGATATAAATATACACACTAACTGATGAATAGATTTTTGATGCTATATATTACGAACTTCGGCTGCAGTATAATTGTTTAATGATACGTATAATGCATATGCTAGCTTCTTTATTTATTTAATATTTTAATTTATTTCTCTGAAATATGGTATTTTGAGTTAAGGATAAAATCAAGCTCTTTGCAAAGAGGTGTTATTGCCAATCGACGAAACGTAAGATCTTTTATTTATGTCCGATGGTATAAAAGGGCATTGCTCATAATTGATCATCTAAAATGTCATTTTATCTGTGCTTCTTTACAACAATTGCAGTGCCCGTTATTGTATGCAATAAGCGTCGAATAAAACAGGTTTTTAATTCACAGGTCGACTGCAAAATTTAACTGTTGTGTGTGCATCCAAAATAAAGTATAATAATTACAATAAAGTTTCTCAGTAATATAAATATCGCAAACCTCCTACACACACACACACATATATATATATGCTTATATATATATATATATATATAAAGAGAGAGAGAGAGAGAGATGTGTGTTTGTGTGAATGCCTACCGGAGAAACTTGGCAAAACAGACATGCCCGGATTTAAGGTTATTTTATTATTGAAGAAAGCAATTCGGGATGCGCAATATTTAGTTCATATACGGACAGGTATCTTATGCGCCCTACATTTTTGTTAGCTCAGCACGTATAAAAAATAAATAAAATTAATAAAAAAAATGGTTACAACCAATTAAAATTAGAAGTTTGCTTTCATATTCTTTATCTTACACATATGTAAGATATAACAAAATACGATGGCTGCTTTAAGAATAATTGGCGACCTTAAAATTAACGATTCTATATTTTATGGTGTTCCCCTAAATTATTGATTTTTCCATGTTATATAACAACCTAAAATTAACCAACCATAGCTTAGCTGTACTTCTGCGTCATCTTAAGTATAAATAGTCTTCGCAAGCAGTAACATCACTTATTCCTTTCCCTAAGTTCTGCTCTGCCAACACTGCCTGCTTTACCTTGCTTAAATGCTTACGTCTTACTTTTAACGTTTAAAACGTATTTTATTTCACTATGATTATTGTAGTACTGAGGTTACGAATGCAAGTAGGGAAAATGTCTGAACATTTGAGAGCCGCTAAAATGTTGTTTTACAGTGAAGATTTGATTCGAATACATTTGAGTCTCAAATGATTCAGAGGAATGAAACATGTGCTCGGAACTCATTAATCAATTTGGTTTAAGGCTTCAAAGCACTTTTTCCTTGACAAGTTCTTTTGAAACGTTAAACAAAGGAGATTAATACATATTTTTGTTTTTTGTTCTTTGGTT
>KK113119.1:823943-904989 GCA_000611955.2 Stegodyphus mimosarum | reverse complement strand
TTTTTAATTTTACATGTTCTCCTTTTGGGTTGCGACTTTTATTGAGGAAGAATTGGTTAGGGCCTTCATTGGGAAGAAATTATAATCTATCATATAATCCCGACTTTTTCTTTTAATTTTATTAATCACATATATATGTAATAAAATTGCTCCATTATTGTAAGAAGACTGGGTCATTATTGTAATAAGACAGCATTATTGTAGTAAGACGGAATAATTTAATAGTTTATAGTTTTACATATAATAATTTAATAGTTTATATTTTACATAAATATACATAGATATTTTCAAATGGTAATAAACTTTTCCAATATATTGTGATTTTTCAGTTTATGTCATCTTACACTTAAATATGGGATTCTGCAAATTTTAAAGACAGAAATTTCGCATTGAGTCTTTTTAATTTATCCAACAATAATCATTAATTTTATGAGTCGGAGATAACATACACTATTTTTGCCAGGGAAGAGAATTTGTAAGATATTTTACATCTAAAATACTTTTACATTCTTTTACTATTTTTGTCTCTTCTCTTTAAGTATGAGAGCCAAATCTGAAGATTTTATATTCCAAGTTAATTAAATACTTTCTTTATTTTTGAAAATATTAACAATGAAAGCAAAAAAATTCTCATGTGGGGAGATATTAGATTTTAGACTTCTATTAATTATAAATAAATTCTGAAAATGCCAGATGTTCGAAGAACTAAAGAATTTGAAGGTTTCGAAAAATACGAAGTTTACAAATTCAGCTGAACTTTACATGAGAAGAAAGAGATCATGAAAAAACACGAATAAATATTTGTTTCTCGAATTCATTATTTTAATAGAAAATTTCCTTTAATTAAAAAAATGTATTTCATTTCGTTTGCAATACCAGGTATTCCTTTTATTAGAAAATCCAATCTGCAATTTTGTACGCGATATTTAATTCTTCTTAACTAACGCATTAAGCATAAATTATTAATATATTAACTAATATTACGATATATAATATGTAGGAATATGATTATAGTATTACTATATGTTATAGTATGTATAATCTTACATTATACATATTCTATAAACTAAAATGATTCTTTTATTATTGGTTTAGCTTCGTCATATTATTAGTTGCTACTAATTATTAATTATTACTACTATTAATTACTTATTATAGTTATCAACTATTACTCTCCTTCGTCAAATTATTAGTTTAACTAATATATTTCTTAGCTAATCTATATAACTAAAGTTTAGGAAATTAAACTTCGGAAAAGTCGCAAGAACGTTAAGACGTCAAGTTCAGCTAACGACGTAGACCTATATTACTATGAAGTTTGAAGCATCAAATATATAGTTTCTGCATCAAATGTTGACATCACTTTTGAATTCAAGTAGTCACTCTTCGTATAAAATAATGAGAGGTTATGTCTCTTTAAATATGGCAAAGCATACTAGGGCTACCTGCCTAAAAGAAGGGAGACTTCCTGAACGACCTTCTAATGAGAAAGTTTCGTGTTTTCGTTTAAAGACATGAAAACGCTCATGCACCCAGCCTGTTCGTTGGTATTTGAAGCCAAGTCAAGCTAACAGTGCTCAGTAACCTTATCCATTTGATCAATATTGGGCAGTCATAGAAAAGAAATGAATGTCTCTAAATAATAAATTTCCTCTTGAAATAATGTTTTCTAACTAGCTGTTTAATTTAATTATTAGGTAAAGAGTAAACATTTCAGATCAAATTTACTAAAACTGAAAGCCATTTTAGCCATATAATGCCATTTTTCTTTACACTAATGTTACAGTATTTTTAACCGCAAAGTTTTGACTATGTGGAGATAATTTTGCTTAAATACTTAATATTATTATTTTATGGAAGTTTTTACTTTTCATTTTTAAAATTTAATTATTATGCCTGGCACTCTATTTTCGACGATATAGTACAATTAGGAAGTGCCAATATGCATATCCGTCAAAATGTAGTTATTTAACTTTCTGAAAAGGCTTGTAAATTTAATGAAAACATATTTCAATTTGATGAATATCTGTTAGTCTTAAATCATAAGAGTCGGTAGATCTTCCCTAGCAAAGCCTAAGGAAATGCGTTATTCATTCAGAGGATAAGAAAATATCAAATGGTCTTCCAAACTGCACGCCATTCGTTGCGTTCGGATTTCCCAACGGTCAAATTTGCAGCAACCAACATCATATTCTACAGATATGTTTCTTATGACGCGGTGAAATATTTCAAGAAACCCAAATATTGGCCAAACCGTGATGCAAAATAAACCACTTTCCTGAGAGGTGAAGGTGGATTACGTGACTTTTAAAATTTAGCTTTGGAAAATCTTTTATTGTACATTTGGTAAAATATTAATTATTTCAGTGCTCCATGCAAGAAGAAAAACATCATACTTATGAGTAACATCAATGCACTTACTAAATAGCAGCAGATGTTTTTTGCATACCCATAGAAATATTAGCTTCCTCGTTTCCTTCCTTATTTTACAGCTCCAACCAGTGCTTAGAACCCATGAAGCTGAGAGTTCGAACTGGACTCATACCAGGTGAGCGGTTGCATGGATGATTTTCGTGGTTTTTTCCATGTGTAAACGTGTGTTCTGGCATATGAATACGAGCCAATTTCCCTGATAAAGTCTTCCACGAAAGCAAACCTTTCCCTAGGCAGAAAGCTCTTGTTTGCTTTGCCAATCTCAAATAACCGTAATCAGCCTCCTCATTTTCCATACTTATTATGCTATTAAATTGTATAAATGTGTACGTGACATATGTATTAAATTATTGCTTCATAACGTAACAGGCGAAATTTTATGTATAAACTCGTTTATTTACACGTAGGGGAAGTAATAAAATCTGAGATACATGGATTTGATTATTTAGTTAGCAATTTAATGTTATTTGGCAAAATGTCTCCAAATTGCTAATTTTTTGAAAATTTTAAAAACTGTGAAGTCTTAAGTACTATCAAATTAAAGCTGCTCTTCTTAAACTTTTTAAAATTCATGACACATTTTAATCATCGAGATTTTTTTCAGAGCTCAGAAATTAGATATCAAATAAAGATATAAAAATGAATATTTTTCCCATAACTAATTTATTTCCTTGGTAAACAGTACACAAGGACTTAATCTTAGGATATGCTTCAAGCATACAACAAATTAAAGAACGAGAATCTCTTTGTAATGAGATGGACATGCTTGTTGTTGGCTGCACATCAAGTAAATCTTGGCGGAATTTTTGACACTGATGGGCGTAAAGCTTCTGTACCGCTTTTCAGCTTTGAACGTTGTTTAAATTTCATAAGCTTTACGGCTGAAAAAGTCATCTCATATAAGTATATGGTGTTTGAATGTAGAGGAATATTTAAAGCTATTTCAGAAATTGTTTGAAACTTAGTTCTATCTGCGATCTTGAATTCACTCAAGGATTGTTTCAACTCGAGTTTTAAATCTGAGTCACTAGCCGCGACCCGCAGTTTAAGGAACGCTGAATTAAAGCCAGATATCAAAATTTTGAACTCGTGTCACCACCGTGTCACACCTGCCTGTATTCATAAGGATGTGTACTTCTAACCATGTAAGGAAGATTTTTCAAACCATAATGGTGCCAGTGGTCAAGGGGATAAGACTGCTGAATACTAATATTTTTTACCTGGGTTCGAACCCCGGCAGATCGGCTGGCAGCTGCTTTTGTGGGATTTTCCTTCTGCATAATGTGAATATGACATAGGATTCCTTAGAAAGATCCTTATTAAAGCATCTCTTCTCTTTAACTTTCTCTAACCTTTGTTTGCTTTGAGGCAAAGTAAATAAATGAACATTAAGAGTATAGAAACGGGCAGTTTTATCATCTACAATTACTTTAAAGAATTTATAAAGTACTAAGAGTAAGTGAGAAACGAAAATTACCTTCTAACTATATACTGTTAGACTAAATGAATACCATACCGTATACATCACTGTTATGTAACTGAAATGCATTACAACAAGCATATTATTTTTCAGAATGTTATGGAAATTTTAAGTAGGAGATTTTATAGTCATTCTACTGCAGTATATTATATAGTATTTCTTCATCTGAATTTTATGCCACTTCTTGATGTACTTTTATTTTCCTGTTTAATTTATGTTTGAACTAAATTAACTAAATTTGAAATTAACCCTGAGTAACTATTTTAAGATTTTTGAAATTTTTTTGGGTATACAATGAAGCTTATTTATTAACTTTAATATAAAAAATAAAATTGCATGAATTTAAAATTTTAATTTTAAATATTAGTTTACATTCCGTATTTGCTTTTTATTGCTTTTAAATGCATTTCTGTATTACTAAATTAATGTCTAGATTATTATAATTTTTATTAATGGTTATAATTCGTTGAAATTAAAAAGTGCTTTGCATTAATAACTTGCAAACGTAAAATAGTAACCTGATACGTTATGAGCAATATAAGGCTCAGTATTTTCATTTCTGCAAAGAAAAGAAATAAATTGATGCGTTTACCTCTCTTACTTGTTACCATTCTTATGACATACGATATGCTTTGTTATGAGCCTTAGAATCATTTCAGAAATTTTGATGAAACTCAGTTTGATTGGTTCATACTTTTTGTTACAGCGCTCCATTGACAAAGTACTGCATTATTCATTAAAAAATGTATTATATGTCTTTCAAGACATTTATCGATTTTTTCTGTGTAGGTGCCTCAACTTGATGTACATTAAACAAGAAACAACTGATTTACTTTTATCGCACCCGCGAGTATTTTATCTTCGAAAAGGTCTTATCGGACATACCTGGATAAAAATGATAAAACATGTGCCTTGAAAATATGGTAAAGGAAAATGAAGAACTTCACTACAATCTTCTGTAACAACTTCAATGAATATTCATAAAAGTGAAGCCATAAATTTCGAAACCCTGAAAAATCCTTATTATCCATCTCCGCATCAGTGTGGCCATAAAACTTGGGATTTCCATACATTTCGATAAGAACTAGGCCTCTTGAAAGCAATTACGGTCCCCTTTTGTGAGCAGCAGGTTCTATCAAAGCATATTTGTTCAACATAATGGAATAGAAAATTTTCAGAGAAGCGTTTTATTCGTTTGATGATGTTTTTCAACTAGAAAGTATTCTAGTTCATTGAAAATTACTGAATTAAAGTTTCATCAGTTTTTATTCTGATGGTTTTAAAAAGGTAAAAGCTTGATCAGATTGTAAAAACAGCTTCTTTGTCGACTGAATTTTAATACCTTAAAGATTTTAAAGCAATTAACTAGAATAATTTCATTAATTTGCACATAAGTAAGCAAGAATTTTAGAAATGAGAAGATTATACCGCTTTTACTCCTCGTGAAAAATCAAGCTCGATTAATAAATCAAATGCATAAAACATAATAATAACATACCCACCGAGGAAAACATCACATCTGGTAATATAATTAAGATCTGGTAATATGCGATGCTTAAAATCTGGTAATATGTGATAATCTGGTAATATGTGATGCTTAAAATCTGGTAATATGTGATGCTAGTTATCAGCTGTGAACATCTAACTATCAATCCATTGAGAGTGATCCAAGGCAGAGGAAGCCATTTCGTTTAGAAAATGTGAAATTCTATACAAAACTTTTGTAACTTTCTGAAACTCAAAAACTTATTTTTTCATTTGACGCATATCAAATTAATTTACTGTTAGTAATACTATTAGTAGGCTTAAGTCGGGGAAAATTTAATAGCATTTTTAATTACAAATGCTTTTAATAAAAACACTAAATACTAATTCTATGAGGCAAACTTTCTGTAAGCATTATGGTTGCATAAAATCGCTTGTTTTAAATCATCCTTCTCTCGTCACGTTTTAACCACAAGGTTTCTTTACTTCCAAATATTGATTTCCAACGATGAGGCATGCTCATTAACAAATTTTATAAATAACTACGTGATAATATGAAACGAAAACTGTCCCGTGTTTACTTACACGTGCTCTGTATGACTTGCTTTATTACCTCTTCAGTGAATTTGCAAGTTATGTCCATAATTTTGTGTTCCAGTTTAATTTATTTAGAACAAAGATAATCTGTTTTTTTTCACATTTACTCCATCATAACCATTTATGCTGAGATGTAACGAAGGCACAATTCTGCCTTTAAATGAAAAGCGCTTTGATTGCAGCAAAATACCGTGTATGTTTCGATTGTAGAAAATATTATGTGAATCTAAAAAATGTAATTCATCATCTATTTATCCCTTTACATCTGGTGAAACTGACACAATACTAGTTCCAATTTAACATACACTATAGTGTGAATGGCAATAAAATAAGCTGATTTATAGCGAATTATTTAAAACTTCGAATTTATAAGTCATTATTTTAAAATAAACATTATGATAAGTACTTATAGTGCTTAAAAGATTGATGCTTATTTAGTTTTTCTCGTTTTGAATTTAATTTCTATCCTGAAATAGATAACGAAATGGAAGCGAAAGATGGAATTATTAACTTCAGTTTACTTTAACACACTGTAAAATGCCATTGTTTGTATTGAGACTGTTCATTTAGTAAAGTTCTTAGGTAGAGTTTCTTTTGCGTTATTATTACCGTGTTGCTTTTGTACTGCAGAGTCGTTAGATAGTTTTTGAAGGCGGGAGAGATGAAAAATAAGCAATGCCCTCTCCGAGACTCGAACCACGGACCTCTCGAATACGCGCCGAGCGTGCTGACCACTACAAAACGAAGGCATGCTAAGAAGGCGGGAGAAATACCTTATATAAGCTACCTTTTAAAGGGAGACTGGGGATTAGGGGACCTAATCGCCAAATCCCGGTGGTGGAGAATCAGCATCCCCCACCTTTTTTAGTTCGGACGCCACTGTAGAGGCCTTTTTTTAAAGCAGTTGAACATAAAAAATGAGCAGTGCCCTCGCCAGGACACGAACCATGGACCTCTTGAATACAGAGTGTGCTGACCCCTACACCACGAATGCATGCTAAAAAGGTGAGAGAAATACCTTATAGTACAAGGTTTATGTTTTTTTACAAATGAAAATGAAAGTTATAAATTCAACTGTATGGTTTAGAATTTCATGAAAGCAGTTTAAATGATACAAAAATATGGCTAAAGTAATGCAACAGCAGCCTACTTTCCTCTTAATGAAACCTCACATCTTCCATAATTCGATTAAAATAATTCTTAACTGATTCCAATATTGTTGGAAATGTATACTAAGTTTACACACTGACAATGGTGTAGCAGTTCACAAATTAGGGTAATATGATTTCATAACATATTAATTTTATGATTCTGTTTTTGATAAAAAAATACTTGAAATCAGAAAATAAGTAGAAGATCAAATCAAGTTACAAAAAATAGGATGGTTAAAGTACACACTACTTTTCCCAAACTGTTGTATAGTGCTGTTTTCAGGTCTTGCATAGTCGAATGACATTTCAGATGCTTCAACTAGATGTATGCGGAATATAACATGCAATCACTTTTATTGCATTTGCAAGGCATCTCCATTTTTACTGCATCGGATCATGATTTTTTTATTCTACTTTCGCAAAAAAAGGCATCAGTCCTGGCTTACAGTTAGAATCTATCCTATCAAGCAGAAATGTCCGAGCTTTTCCCATCAAAAATGTTTCCAAATCCATAAAAGGCATTTATTCTTTCGAGCACCGTCCCGACCGTCATCAGTTAAAGTACGTTTGTTATTTGTCTCTGGACGTCAAACCTTAATGTAGTATTCCCTATTCCTCTCGTGAGCCAAGTCACGAAACCATAGATAAATGTTATGTGTATGCCATTCCGCTGATTACTTTAATCTTTTTGCATAAGAAATCTGCCTCAATGTAGCAAAAACCAGTTTAATTTTTAGTCGAAATTTTCTTACTAAATTCATAAAGAAATAAGTATAATAATAAGGCAATTTAACCTTGATTGTTCGGCATTCTAATAATGACTTACAATAAGAATGTGCGAAGCCGTGGGAATTTTAAAGCGAGGTTAGTGTCCATACTGCATTACTTTCGTTAGACAAATGTTTTGCAAACTATTTTGAAGTCTGTTAGCCAGAAAATAGGTAGGGAATTATTTAAAGTTATATGCGCTGAAAACCTTTACTGATAAGATCTTTCTTACAGATTCACATTGTAAAAAAATGAGGAAGATTGTTAAAAGTTTCTTAAATTTAGTTGATTTTCAATACCAAATCTATTTTTAAACTGATTTGATTAGTCATATTTTACTTAAAACATCGAATAATATGTTAGATTAGAAGTGCAGTAGTAAAGAATTCTAAGAACAGGGAACTCTGGAAAAAACACGTAGTCGAAGTCGGATTTCTTAGCTTAAAATGTAAGCTTAACCTTTTGAGCTGTTTAGTACCTCTATTAAATCCCCTGTTAAGTGAGAAAGCAATCCAGGTTATGGTATTATCTTGCTCAATTCCGTAGAATCAGGAAGTTTCTTAAATATAATTTGTTTATCTAAAGGGAAAATAGTAACTATAGGTTAAAAATTAAAACATACATTGTTGTATCGTACGGGAAAGTTATTGTTTGGAAAGATGCTGGTAAAACAGACTAAATTACATGTATGAGTAATTGAGATATTCCGGTATTCTGCAAAATTGACGTAATAAGCGGAGTAACGTGTTGTGCAAGTCAGACATAATACAGATGACTGTAATAAGAAGTGTGCAAATTATTCCGATGAAAGTATGTTATTCACGTTCTATATTTTGTAATCTACTTAAAGATTAGTACTGGGAGCAGCAATAAGTAACAACTTTAAATACACTGAAAGAAATCCTAGTAGAATTTTAATTGCAATAAGGAGGGTGCATATAATTATGATGAAGGGCTGTACAGGTATTGCATTTTATAATTAAATAAGTGATAGTTGGATTAAAGATCAGTACTGAGAAAAGTATTAAATAATAACCTTAAAACAAACGGAAAGTTATCCTAACATTACCATGTTTCTGAATGAGAAAATTATGATATGTTAAAAATACCTAATCCAAAATCGATTCCAAATATTTGTCTTAAATATCTGACTGCATCTAATATCGATTACCGCATCGTGCAGTTCCTGCATTACTGCGTGAATATTAACAGTTTGCAATCATCTTTCCAGCACTCTTCCAAAAATCTAATAGAATATTAATACGCCAAGCAGCAGATCGTTCGAAGCCTTTAATCATTACCTATCAGTGCAGGAGCATTTTGCCGATATTCGAGTAATAAATGCTTTATTTTTGGTGCTAATAAGGAAACGAAGTATTAATCTATTTTTCGCTGCACGTAATCATCTTTTGATGGTAATGGCAGAAAATCATTAATTTTTCTAATTTTCCGAGATAGGAGATACATTAGAAAATGCCTGAATTACAGTAGGGAAGGAAAGGTACAGTGCGAAAAGGATGCTTTTTCTGGAAGTCTTCTAACAGCTAACGTTAAATTTTAATTAAGTTCTTAAGGAAATAATTGCTGCTTCAAGATAGCATAGGTTTTTAAAAATTTATCCTCACTTTAAACCTCGGATGTTATTTCGTTTAATGTGTGGGATGACAAGCTAAATGGTATTAATGAAGCTAAACAGTTTATTGCGCGAAAACATTTTCCGAAGAAATGTTTGGAGATATAAACATATTATTTTCTGGAATTAAATGCATTCATACATCTCGCTGGCTTGAGGAGTTTTGCATTTGACTATTTGCATATATTTCGCAACTTTTTGTTAATTTCATTAACAAGTTTCTAATGAACGTTCGCTAAAACTAAGCTCCAAGAATATTCTCATTATCATGAAATGTTGCGGCTTCATATATTCTAAGACTTTTGATGCAGATTTTAATTTTTAACTTTCATATGTATACTTTCATATAACATTATATATTTTTTTTTGTATTTTAAAAACTAAGTTTATCATTTTAAATTATTATTTGTACTTTAAATTTTATTTTATATATTATCTTAAAATTTATGAATTTTTATTCTATATTAGGAACAAATATTTCGTTTGCTAATTCCATATTCTTTAAACTATATCCCTAAGTGGTATTAATGAAGCTAAATTTTTTAAAGCACTCTTTTCTAAAAGGATGTTTGAAACAATAAGCATGTTATTTTCAGAATTTTAATGAATTTACACTTCTATGCTTAGCACTTTTGCAATCAGCCAGTTGCACACATTTCTGAAATTTACTGAAATTATTTGTTGCATTTCATTATTCAGTTTCTATTAGCGTATAGTGTTTCTATTAGCAGTTTCTATTAGCGTATATCTTCAAATATTGCAGTTGAGTATTTCCTAAGTTTCATGGAAAAGAATTTAATTTTTCAATTGTATATGTTTATTTATTTATATTAGGGCATATGTTTTATTCATTATTTTAAAACCATAGCTTTATAATTTTTTGTGCTGTATCTGTGCGCAACCAAAAATTTTAGAGTCGCAACGACAAAAATATTATAGTGCCTGTCTTGTACATATCGTAGACGAAAATATAACTTGTATTCCACATTGCTCCTGCATTCAAACAGTTATGATCATCTATTTATTAATAAAAATCTTCTTACACCAATTATTCAAGAGAAACGCAGAACCATTATCAAAATATTTAAAATTCACGTTGAATAAAATATTTTCGATAGTTTATTGGGCTTTCTGAAACAAGACGTGAAAAGAAGATTGCTTTTGCCGGTGTCCAAACTACGGATCCTTCAGTTGACAGCTGAGCGTGATAACTATTAGCTAGTACGACAAAAGCACGCGCCAGGGAGATGTAGCCAATCTTTACATACTATCCTGAGGAACTACTCTCTGTGATGCCATGCAAACTTATTAATTGAGAATTTATTTCCGATAGCCTGTCTTCTTTTTCTTGGTTTTTCTCTGTTGTTCAGAATGCAGGTCATTGTTTTAATCCTTTTCGAAACTCCGCCCTTCGAAATCAGTTAGTATACAATAAGAAGCAGAACGGTCACCGAGCTGGAAATAAATATTAATATCAAATTTGTATTTGCTACATAGACAGTATTAATATCTGATAATTTCTTGATTTTACCTCAGTCAGTTTGCTTAATGAAAACTTAAATAGATGTAAAGCTCGCTTTAATAATTTTATGGATAGAATTTGCATTATTTCTTAGAATGGACATTACAAAACAATGTGTTGCTTAAATAGTTTTCAAGAAAATTATACATAAGGTAAAAATCCAAGATGAAGGAAATTACTGAATGTTGGAAATTTCTAATATGTGTATCAGTTTCTATGCAACATTATATAATTACCATATGCAACTGCTGAAATTTGTTATCATAGATTCAAGATTCAGTCGATAATCTGTTTGTTCTGTTTGTTCTGAAGTAGATATTTATAAGAAACTGAACTGCTTTAGTCTCAATGTATTGTAGTCATTATTTGAAAACTGTAAGCTGAACTCACATTTAAAAATATATTAGTCATAATTAACAATAAACATTAATTAAACAAGTTTACTGCAGTGTCTTGTGTAATAACAGTAATAATCGTTAAGCTTATATATAGTTTCAAAATCTCTTGAATCTTTCCCATATCTCTTTTCCTATATCTTTAGAGTTCTTTTCTGAGAAAAAAGATATTCTCGAGTTCGAATGCCGGATAAGACATAGGCATTTATGACTGTAATATCTTTGTTGAATTAGAAAGAACTCTTAAAAGGTTGAAGATAAAGAAAGATGTGTGCAAGTTCATCGAATTACATCTCCCTAAGGTGTTGTCGGTCGGACTGGGATAGAGCTTGGTTACTACACCTCGTATGATTTCGTATGCCTTATCTTCATTATATAACCCAGTGCCGCTGAAAAGGATACCTGCGAGATTTCAGTCTTCATAGTTTGCAACCTTTGTTTCTGTTACTAAATTAGAATACGAACATATTCCTTTTACAAAGCTCTGAAATTTAAGTCAATACTGACAAAAAAAATAGTTTGTTGGGGAAATCCAACAACTTGGTAACCGTTAGTTCACCTTTATCAGAATCCATGCTAGGAATCAAAGAGAAGTAATCGCTACTTTGACTAAATGCTGAAATTTTAATTGGTATATACAGGAAATAATTAAGTAACATATTAAATAAACAGAGATGAGTATTTTCTTCTCATCGCTGGCTGATATATCACTTGCTGCTTTTAATGCTGAAGAATGTTGAATGCTTTGAAGAATGAAGCGAAATGTACATATTTGTTTATGTATCAAATTCCAATATTTTAACAAAATTGACGATAGGCTCTCTCTTTTAGTTTAAAGAGCTGCTGGTGTTTAATGCGTCGGATTACTAACGGAAGTATGAGAATGTTATAGAACGAATAAAGCAAACAAAAGATTTTACTCTCACACATATTTTATTATTTTTTTTGTTACATTTATTCGTTCAGAATGACTCTACGTAAAACTGGTCGATGATATGAGAAGTGCGATGCATAATTTAAAATGTCTTGCAGTTATATTCCCAGTAAATGTTAAATTACTAAATGTATTGCGAAGTTTACTTGAGTAGTTACGTAGCACTATACTGATATTAAAATGAAGTTACATAAAAGGGAATGCCTTTTCATTTCACTTGACATCTTCATTGAAATCTCCCATCATAATAATAGGAACATCTGTAGGCAACTTGGGAAAATAAAATAAATTAATGCAAATACCACCCGAACACAGTGACTGACTACGCGCGATTGTCTATCAGATGACCTTGCCACTCAAACGCGGTCGCGCATGCGCACGGAGCTTTAACGTCACCAAAATTTTGCCATTTTTGACGCGTTACTGTGCATGCACCCTTTGACTAATCTAATTTTTTTCTTTTGTGTGTGTTTGCTAACGTGCACTTTAATCTGTCTAATGATGCATTTAGATTGAATGTAACGTTTGTAGTTTCGAAGTACCTCAAAATTGGCTCACACTTCAAAATACCGTCTTACTTTTTGCTTTCCCAACAGAACATTATGGAGAAACATAATCCTACGTTAAAAATAATTAGAATTTTGTGTAAGAGACGACGTTATACTCGCTGAATGTTTTTAAAGAATATGGTAACAAGGAACGAACTTTAATCACAAATGATAATAACAGCAAGTAAAGAACACTAACAACAAGAAGAGAGCTGCGTTAACAAGAAAAAAGTTTTAATCAAAAATGAAAAAGCTGCTTTTCTGTTTTTCTCTGACCCAGTAAAACAGCAGGTTCCTTTGTGGTGCAGACGTAGGAGAGTTTTTGACAGTGATACATCCTCTGTTGTCTAAGAACTAGTAGATTCCTCTTTATTCTTCATGAAGATGATCCTTTCATTCTGAAATAAAAACTGTTCTTGTTCGGAAAGCTGCACGTGCAATGGATTTTTGGAACACTGCATGCCTAAATATTGAAGTACAAAAGATTTCGTGATCTTAAACAAATAATTCATAAGAGAAATTATAAAATATTTAGCATTAATCAAAACGTAGTTTAGTGCGTTATATTGCATAGAAGAAATTAAAATTTTAAGGAACTGATGGGCCATATTTTTTAATAAGTTGTAACAGAGCATTTACGTTCGTTACAAAATTATTTATTTTATCTCCCTTAAGCAAATTAATTCCTCGTATATAAAACATTTTGTGCCCAAAAAATTAATCTATCGAAAAACTTTCTTGAATTTACCAAAGTTATTAAAAAAACGCAAATAGTGTGGGAGAATTTGCTTGCAGTGAAGCCAAATACGTAATTGCAAAAAGAAATGAAACTGAAAAACGTTTATATTATTCTCAGAATACTCATACTTTTCTGTTCTAAACAATTTTCTTGTTTCTCAGTCGATGATACTTTAAAACTGGATTCTTATCCTCGTTACCAAAACTAGCCTGCTAATGTAAACTGTTTCTGATTTATCATTAAAAATTCTTTGAAATTTACAGCATACAGGAAAGCTGCTATGAAATTATAAGAGTTCAAATGCACCAAGTTATATGGAGGAACATAACAAGAAGGGGGAGAAAATTAGAAAAGTCATAATACTTATCAGGAAGTTAACATATATCATGTTTTCTTAAATAACTTCGGTATCTAAAATTAAAGAAATTTTTCGACATATAATACGATGGTTTGAGTCTTCCAAAGGGTAGATTATAAACTTCCGAAATTGTAGTTTCGACTGAATGAATGCGGACGAATTTGAATCCAAAAAAGGCCTAGAGGTTTTAAATATCTAGCATCTTTGCGACATGGGAGCATTAAAAATCCGTGTAGTCAAAATCCTCTCGAGAGGCTGATGGTAGTGAAAGAAGACTAAATACCTTGGATTCCTTCCAAGGGCTACTTTTCCTTCTTTTTTTTATGAAAGATGAGATTGACTAAGGCTAAAATGGTCCCCTTCCTTAGAAAGTGTCCACTGCCGTTCTTGGTCATCTTTTCCTCTTGGTCATGATGAATTCGTGGGCTTCATTTGAATAATGTCGCATGCTAGGAGAATAAACAAACAATAACAACAACGTACTTCTGGACAGAGTCGTCTAGTTTTTAATTCTAAATTGTTCCCTGCAGCGTGAATTCGTAATGAGGTGGATCGCATCCAATATCTCCTCTGTAAAGACAAGTGCTCTTATTAACTAAGCTATCAGCACCGTTAATCAGTTTCGGATAATTTCTGTTCAAACATGAGCTTCATGTAATTTGCCTTCGATTAACTGATCAGGTAACGATATGAGAGATGAATTCTTCTCTAATAAATTTGATTTGTTACTCAGTAAACCTTCTACCGTTCTTCGTACTATTTAGTTACTGATTAAAAGCATTTTAAACAAATATGATTATTTATTATGTTTTTAAGAAGTTTTAAATTCATTATTGTATCTTGTATTAGTTGTTGTTACTTTTTTCTATAAAGAGGCAACCAATTAAAAAACAGAAGAAAACGTGAAAGCTTACATAAAAATTTAATGTGAAAGTAGGAATAACAAACCTTACAAAGGTACCAGAAAATCAAGCAGAAAGTATTTTAAGAACAAAATATGTTTATATTTTTGTAAAAGGGTGCCGGCGTAGTATCTCTCCCTTCCTTAGAAAGAAAATTATCTTAATTATCGAGTAGAAAGACAACAGTGCATTTTGTCGTGTAGTGTTTAATAAGATTTTTCTATTATTATAAGAAGTTTCCTCAAAAGTGTTTTATGAGATAAGGAACCTTTTCAAGTTCAGAAAGTATAAGAACAACTGTACCTAAATTTAAATTTTCATACGCCCACCAGCGGCCGAGCGGTAAAGACGCTGAACACTGGTAGTTCGGTCCGAGGTTCGAATCCCGCGAACGGGCTGGCTGCATGGGCGTTTTCGTGGTTTTCCCCATGTGTAACGTGTATACGAGCCAGTTTCCCTTAGAAAGTCCTCCACGAAGGCATCCCTCCCTTTAGGCAGATAGCCCTCGTGTGCTTTGCCATAATAACCTAACCTAACCTAACCTAAATTTTCATACAGTGCTTATTCCAAAACCTTATTTTTACAAAACGTGTACATGAATGTAATAAAGTTATTTTGCATGGAATAAAAAATATGTGCTTTTTTATATTAGTAATAATAAAAACATTTTAAGAATCGCAATAAAGCTACCCTGTTGCATACTAATGAAGTTCAGTTTTTCATGTTTTGTTCAGTATGGCTTTTTCGCTACTCATTATCGTACAGTGTTTCATAACCAGGAAGCTTTCTTGCTAGCCCGCGAGAGACGGTGCAAATGCTATGTATAACATGAAAATGAACCGGTTTTCCTTAGAAATACTTCCACTAAGGCATCACCTCCCTTAAGCAAATAGGGGTAGTGGGCTTTAACTTAATCTAACAAAGCCATTCCAGTCCCATTCTCCCTGAAATTCCCACGCATTATAATGTTTTCAAATTATTTTAAATAATGTACTATCTGAATTGCCTTCGTTATGCCGATGTTACATTTGCTCTCTTATGCAAATGAAGAAGTTTTAACTAAACTTCTCTGAGTCATAAATTCAATTATATTATATATTTGTGTGATGATTTTGATAAGCATAGAAGGAGGAATTAGCTTGCAATTGTCGTAGCTGAGCGTTAAGGATTACAGATGAAGATAACAAAACATGAACTTGAAGAATTTCCAGTCTTTATTTTTCACACATAGAAATCATTTCCATAGATATTTATCCAATCATAATGAAAGATAATAAATTGCTATTTACATTGGTTCTTAAAATTAGGAAAGCGAGGAGTTAAAGATCGCCAATTACTTTTTAAAGCAGTTATCGTATTTTCTTATATCTTACATATATATATGGAAGCTTTTATATATATATAAAGCTTAATTTTTTGCCGTTATTCTCCTGAATAAACTCGCAGTTCGCTCCTTCAAGGACCTATTTAAGATGCTCCTGGATTATTCATGAGTAAACTTCCGTATTATTGGATTGTCTGAAAAAAACATAACGCATGATTTCTATGTTATTTAAAGACCCTTTATTTTGTGTAAAGAATAATGATCAATCAATAATATATCACCTGTTTTGTTAAATAACGTTTTACTTTCTTTTAATGAGCTTCGTAATTTTTCATTAACAAATGAATCAAGTGTTATCGGTGAAAAGCTGAACAAGGTGCTGATATACGTCCTCATCTGAATTGAATGTTATACTGCGAAAGAAATTTTGAAGAGAGCGAAACAGTAAAGTCTTCTTTGTGCTCTTCCAAGTCTTATACGTAGTCTGTAAGGATAAATATTGCGATCCACTGAGCAATTCACAATGATGAATGGGTTTCGTAAATACTACGAGAGTATTACTGAGTTATGATTTTGTGTTCATCAGTTTGTATGTGCTCACAAAGAGTCGAAGGAAGTTTATTCTCAGATGTTTCTTGCTGTATGGGTCAACGTCCAGCCATTCGATAAGACAAAAAATTAAACTTGATTTATCGGAAAAAGCAGCCTTCTTTACCACTCAGTGGAGATCTATTGTTAGTACTACTTTGAAAATTCCAGCCTCTTCCGCCTGCGAATACTAGTTAGCATTAGGTAGTGTTATCATGCGCTTGCTGCAAAGCGTCATACTCAGCAAGATCAGCTGAACTGTCGTTTTGAACACAACTGTGGCAGCCTCCTGGTTCATTTGGGCAGCAAATTGCTCAATTTGACTTTTTTCACCTTACTTTACAAACTGACATGTCGTTGGCCCGAATACAGCATCGTAACGCAATTCAACTCTTTTTTCCGTTTGTGGAGCATCTTAATCTCAAAGATCCTTATCTTGTAAAGCGTTATTTTGCCATTCACGATAAAATTTCGTCACAACAGCCTACAAACAGTAACAAAGTGCGCAATTTCTGAAAGGCTTCAACCATAAAACCAATAATCATTCGATTTTGTCTGTTTGACAAATCAATTCCTTTATTCATGACAGCATCAGTTGAAACATTTCCCAAATACCTACAATACACTTTATATAACCATCAAATCTGATGCTTCCACATACTTTATGTCAATGGTTATTTAGGTTTGATGTCACACGTGGGAAGAATCGACCTATATTTTCCGCATAGAAGTGGGTACATTTCATATATGCATTTTTGTTTCTTCATTGCAGAACGCTTCCGAACATACTTCTGTCCTTTGACGTAAACACATGTTTCTTTTATCAACAATTTCACATTCACAGCTGAAGAAGAAAGTTCACTTTGACATCTGAAACTGTAATACTGCAAATTTACTGAAGCTATGCCGATTCCTGCATCTTAACTTTTTTCTCTGGCAAGAAGGAGAATATTTCACTTGCTTGCAAAATCATTATTTCCTGAAATCGAAAATGTGCCATTATATTACAAGATAGAAAAATGAAGAATGATCATATACTCCTATATTTTATTACATTTATTCTGTTGTACGAATATAAATGTTCCTCAGAGTTAATTCCATCGAAATACCGAAGATGATTCTTTGTCGCGCACTCGACATTCAAGATCTTCAGACCTGATTCTTCTTTCATCTCCAAAGATTTCATTAAAGATATTGTGAACAGGCTCATAGTATTCCCACTATTACAAGAACTTTTGGAATGAATTGATGCTACAGTATATTCTAACTGATGTGCAAGAAGAATGTATATAACATCACACTGCCATTTAGTTTGTGTAAGCTGACTTATAGGAAGTCTAAAATATAGAATGCCTCCCACTATACGCTTTCATCTTTTCGCGATAAGACACACAGGTGGCATAGTTTTTTACTGTATATAATATCAATTTAAAGGCAGATGAAATCTAATCCTTCTTCCCAAATCTGTGATATTTCATTTAAGTTTCACCAGTAGTTATAACAGTTACGATTTAATTTTTAGTCTTTCTTTTATGCCTCATTTTACCACATAGGAGTTCTATCCAGGGGATTATGAAGATTTTATGGAGAGCAGCATAGAATAAATTGAGATAAAAATTGAGAGCATGGTAAATTGAGAGTCATAGTAAAGTCAGAGTAAAGTGAGAGTCATAGTCATTGAGCATAGTAAATTGAGAGTCGTAATCCGCATGATTTGTAGTAGACACCATTGGCTGTTGCTGCCCTTGTTTGTTTTGCCAAGCGAAAGATCCTGTTAGATTAAAAATGAACGATAGATCATTCGACACCATTTTTCTAAGAGCGAACTTTAGTAAAGTGTCTGATTTAGATGATAATTATCGCTTCGAGCAGAAACACTGGTGTTGTAGCCAGTTAAACACTTGTATAGTCCAGTCAGTAGCTGTAAGTTAAGGATTTTGTGCTTGCATGATATTAACTTACCAGCGGCGAGAAAATATTAATTAAGCTAATATTTTACATTTTGCGTGTATGATGCTTCCAAGCTCAATAGTGCAAACGGCACTCGCCGTCAAAGGCAACATTTGAGGACGAGTGGTTATTAGAAGCACTTAATTATCTAGAAAGTTGCCTTTAAATTGTTATAAATCTTTCTAGAATTATTTGTACCAGAGACAGACCAGAGACAGAATATAAAATATTTCAGTGCGATAAATCAGCATTAACTTTTGATAGTCCTACATTTTTTATCCCTTATGAGCTGAGATGATGTTTTCTTTTAAGCTTAATCTACACGTGTATGAAAACATTTTAAATCAAATAAAATTTAATCTTTAAGAATTCAGTCTTATTGTTAAGCCTTTTAGAAAAGCTCTATATTCTAAAGCTCCAAATTTCATTCAATTTTTGGATTCAGATTAACGTCCCTCTCCCCGAACTATAGCATTCGGGAAAGACTAAATTCAGGCAAATTTGCTTTAATAAACTTGCATGTCCTATAATATTATAAAAAATCCTTTTTAATGATAATGGGAATCTTGACGAACCTATATTTTCCCATTCATAAATTCCAGAATATATAACACTGATAAATTTTGTGTTTTTCAAGTTACTACTCAAGTCAAAGAAATTAAAGAAGTTTTTGTGAAGTTAACAAAAACTAACAGTGACAGAGAAAGGGAGAGGGAATTTTGCAATATCAAAAAGTCAGTTTGTAAAATTCGACTTTTATTATTTTTATTTAGATATTTATTTTAGAAAGACTAAGCATGTTAAATAGCATTTAAAGAATGTATAAGGTATTTTCTTCCTCCTTTGTGCATACCTTCGGGGTGTAACGGTAGCACACTCATCGTGTATTCGAGACGTCCAGGTTCCAGTCTCGGCGAGGGAATTGCTCATTTTTCATGGCTTCTGATTCAAAAAAACCTAACGACTCTAAAAGTGCTAATATTATTATTGGCAGTCTTGTTTTTTAACAACTTCTAGTCCTCTTTTAACCATCAAGTTGCTTAATAGTGAAAATTACGTATTTCAGAACTTTGTCTAAAGGTAAATGTTTTATAACTTCATAAAACATAAAAAGAATGTTAAAGATTAAAGGATTATTGACGGCCTTGCTTTTAAGGGACGTTTAATAGCTTCTGTCCCACATCACACTATTTTTATGTTAATTACTTTTCTCCTGTTCTATTCCTTCCGTCAGCTGTAACTAAATGCAAATGGAATTGAGTTTAAATAATGAGCAAATTTCTGGTTTACAGAGAGAGCTGTTGTAATAGTGTTAGTCGTCTGTAGCTAATCTGTGCTTTTGCTTAGAGGTTTTTATATTTGTTAGAGAATAGGGCTGGAATCTCTGTCAGCTGAGGCCTAATCGCTTCTAGAAAGCTAGCTTCTGTGTGTAAATATTTAAATTTCGGAGAACCTACAGACAGCGGTAGCTAGTATTTGTTAAATTTTATTGATACTAAAAGACGTTTCTATTAATATGCCTTCAGTTACATTGTACGTTTTGTTCGTGTTATTTGAGTTTTAACTTCAATTAAGTATGAAGGCGAAATATTGTCTAAACAAGAAAAGATTAAACCGGTATAGCTATATAGTTAAATAGTTAATTAAGTTTATTCTTACAAGTACATTCCTATTTTTATAACTTATAAAAGGTAATTTTCCAACCGAATATTTCTCTTTTCGAACACATGAAAATAGCTTTTGAATTTTTTAATGGATTAATTATACATCACGTATTTTGCAACTAAATACCTGAGATTTTCCACTAGTGGAAAAAAAAATTTAAGCTAGCATACACAGACACTGAAATGCTATTGCTAATAAATATTGAAACTGTTCCCTTAGAGAAATAATATGGATTAACTAAAACTAGAGGAACTTAAAATGTCAGTAATTAGTTCGCTTCCAAACAACTTCTAGAGGCTTGTTCCCTCGTTATTAAAAATCTCAGATATGAGGAAACATTCTTTAGTGCTATCTCTGACAATGGAGTTTCCCTGATTAGTTTTGACGCAACAATTTTCGAGATGTCTTAGTACTTGCAGTTCGAGAATTTAATTTTTCGTTGGGACGCGAAAGTTGTGTAAAATTCTTACAAAGTGACTTTTGCTGAAGGTAATACATGTAACTCAATGTTAGTTCCCAGTCTGAATCTGAAATCAGCACTGTCTGATCCTCATTCCATGCTAAATCTTTAATTTGGAACTACATGTATGTATTCAAATAAAATAAAAAAAAGTAAATGAAAACTAGGTTTAAAGCGATAAAATATGCGCATATATTTATTGTCTCAGTATTACATAATTAATATACGACTAATTACGAATTGTCCGAGTATTAGAACATTAATATTTAAGATTATATGATCATATTGATTATTTAACCTAAAATTATAATTTCAATAATATGATGATATAGATTTATTGAACTGATAATGATGATCACTAATTTCTGCGCTGTCTTCAAAACTGCTATTTCTGTTTTAATGATGATGTATATTAAACCAAAATGTTTGCAATATCTGTTCGCCGGAATCGTCGAGTTCCTCAAACTCAAATTGGAAGAATTTTAACATCATGTGAAGTCTAAAACTATGTATGAAAAATGATAAATTAAATAATGATATATTGTTTTAAACTTCTTTTGTTACTGCTACCTAAAATAATGCAAGAGTTTATTTTTATGAGGAAAATTCAAATGAAATGTGACTTTCGTTTCTATTTTCTGCATAGCATTGATATATTTTATATTCTTTCTTAGTGATTATTATTTATGAGAATGTTTAGGGATTCACGAAAAAGAAATATAAAAGGAAAAAAGTAAAATAGAAAATAATAAAAAAAATATAAATTTAAAATTTTTTAAGTTTCTTAGGTCGACAGAATTTGAAGAGCCTTAATTAAACTATAGTTTGAACAATAGATGCTTCCAGAAAAATATCAACAACAAAATTCGCTAAAGAAATGGGCAGCTTAAATCTTGTTTAATAGCAACCTACCTATTAATTTCAATCTCAGTTCATAATAATTGATGCATTTATCATATCAAACAAAAAAAAAACGAATCTGCAAAAGAGATTCATGTTTGATGTAAATACATTTATTTATTTATATTTGGATATATACATGGGTATTTCTAAAAGATTGCGCAATTAAATATTTTTTGAACTATTGCTCTCAGACTAATTGCTGCAGCTTAAAAAATTTCTCAAATAGGGTTCTAAGGTATTTACTCCCTTCATCCAGCATCCCTTCGTGGTCTAACGGTAGTACAATCGGCTCGTTTTCGGGAGATCCAAGTTCGAGTCCTGTCAAGGGCATTGCACGTTTTTCACATCTCCTGCTTCAAAATAACCTAATGGCTCTACAAGGTGGGTTTCTAGATTGCCGCAATTTAGACACGTGGCACTTTTTATGAGGAAAAAAAAAGTGTTCATATCATTATAATTACTGAGATATCACTAATTTAACATTCTGAGGGCAGAATTATGCTGAAGACGGCTCCAGTAACTTTTGAGTGCATATTTTCCAATGATGCATTTTATGTCAAAAATTTTAAAGCTTAAATTTTCACTTGTAGAAATGCCAAAACTTAAAATATTTTATTCAACATAATTCAGTTTTTGTATGCTTCTAAAATGGAGGATTAAAGGAAGGAATTCCAACTTGTACCTTGTGTCTCAATGGAACAGTAATCAGCTCATCTAGCTAGCAATTGGAAGTTCTAGGACTCCATACATGGTAAAGGTAGGCTGGAGTTTTCAAGATTCCTGCTCACGAAAAAAAAAATTCTAATAAGTACGTAATATATAGCATAAACAACATACTTAAAATAATATTGCGAATATTTAAAAACATCATCATTTTGTGTAAATTTATATAATTTTACTAATAGATTCATTTTTAGTTAAAGCAACTTTCCTTTCAATCTCGTTGCACCCGCGCTTTCCTGCTAAAATGTTAATAAGCTAGCTCGCGCGTATTCAAATGAGGAAGAAAGAAGTGCTATTTAAAGGAAGGTTTTGGAAGGTGATTTTAGAGCGTGTTATACCTGCTTGAAGACCACGTTGCTATTTTGAATTACTAGCGATTAGATTGATGTGGCGTTGAGTGCTTTGAACCATTAGGCTTGTTTTCCACCGACTTCTACGAGTCATAGTCTTCCTGCGCATTAAATTATCCTGTGAGCCATTAGGCTAGATTTGCTACATTATATTTGAAGTTCATCATTATATGTTTTGAGTTAAACCAGAAGTGTTGGCTTTGTGTAAGCCTAATTGGGGGCCATCTGTGCAATTGTACTGAGTGAATAAAGGGTTTCTTACACCCTTCTTCTGACTCTCTGTTGTTGTTAAAGACCTGGGGCTAATTCCTCATACAGTGTTTTAGAGCTCGTTAGTTTACTTTTCCAAAGAGAATGAGACTCTATTATTTAAATATAATGTAAATTTTATATTTAAAATTACATCACTTAGATGCGTTGATAAAATGATGCAGTTAAATTGCATGTTTAGATTAAGAGCACTAATGAACGGACTACAGATTTATAATCATTGACATGGGATAAAATAAAATTAAACCAGAGATCTCCTTTGACGGTCAAGGCTGTTTTACAACGATTGCAGATTGATGGTCACAAATAGTCAACCTATTGGACACTGATGGTATGAAGGAGAACAATAGACTTAGTTAGCCAATTAAAATAAAAGTAAACCGATTGTCACTGGTACGGTTGATGGTCACTGGCCGTCAGCGCATAAACTACGGTGTAGGAGAATATACCAAAGTTATATCGATTTTTCTTAAAATTGCAATTAAACCAAAAGACACTTGTGACAATTAAGCTTGTTAGTTACCGGCAATCATCCGGTCTTGGAGACATTTTGGCAATTCTTAACCAACCTGATGACATTCTGAAAATTTCTGGAAACCGCATTTTCGAAACACAAGAGATCTTCCTGAAAGCTTTGAAAAATGCTTACCCTTCTCCTTCAGGAATTCTATAAATGTGAGACTGAATCAGAGCCTAGAATCAATCAGATATTTAGTTAATTTATAGGGGCTTAATTGTGTAATACTAAGATGTTTTTCAGGCCCTATTAGATTACCAAGAGATAAATCGCGCCGTCTGTTTTAATACGTCTGTTTTTAAATAAACCTTTTTGTTAAACTAGAATTCAACAGTAGGCACAACTTACGCATGCCATAGAACTCAGTCATTTGCGAGTGTTAAATAGAAAATTCTAAACACTAGCTAAAAATGATTCGTTTACTAAAACTACGTAAGTTGGTCTAACGATAAACTTGAAATGGCGGGATTTAACTTCAACCATAAAAATGGTTAACGGAATACTAACTGTCATAGCTGAACAAGAGAAAATAAAGCTTCGAGAGTTCACTTCTAAAACCTATATCTTTAAAATATTCAAATCCCTCGTCTTAAATATTCCTAAAATATTTGGATCTTGGTGAGGGCTAACAAAAAGGAAAAGTAAATAGAAAAGCTTCTAGTCTTAAAAATGGAGTAATTAACATAAAATACCTTTATAATTTCAGTTTAGAGCTACTATTGATTATGTTATTCATTATTGCAGACTACTGTTGATTCTGCTATACTCTATAACTCTCATTTGTCATACGTGACCAAAAATCAGAGTTACAGAGTTAGTGAGTTGAGAATCACCAGTGACTCACTATTGTCAAAGCACATAGATGATAAATCACGATAGTGGTGATCTACCACAACTTATCATCAATGTGCTGATGATTTTTGAAGCGTTACTTTGCATTACGTTGCACTCACAAATTGCAGCTACGCAATGCATCATAATCTAACTTAAAGATCCAAAAATTTTAGAAAGACTCCGCTAAGGCCATTTCTATCAATAAAACCTAATAATAACATCTCTTTTCAGTTTCGTACTTTTCTCTAAACGAAGACAAATTTTTAAAAGTGTTAACCATTTATTTTTTCCTTATGTCTTTTATGACTAGTAAAACTTAAAAAAGAAGCTATATCGAATGGGAAATCAGATTATTACGTCCTTATCTGCTTCTGATCTCCATCGCAGTCATTGCCTACTTTCTCCTAAACGAGTGTTCCTCATAATTTACACTACTGGCCACCCAAATTTGCAACACCAAGAAAGACAAAAGATATTACAACAAAATTTAATTAGTAGATAACATGTTGACCAAGTACCAAATGATTAAATTTATAGACTTCTGTGAAGTGTGGTTCCTTCCAGAATCAGCAGCCAGAGCAGCCGCCATTGTTGGAGATCACCGCTGCCACACGCCTTGGCATTGATTCAAAGAGACTTTGGATATTTTTTGGGGGTACAGCAGACCAAGCACCTTCCACACGTTGCCAAAGTTGATCTGGTGTGGCAGCTTGAGATGTAATCTGGGTCAATCATTCAGCAACCATGGACCACATGTTTTCTATCGGCGAAAGATCCGGTGAACGAGCCGGCCAGGAAAGCAATTCAATCTGGCGATTGACGAGGAATGGACAATGCGCGCCACGTGTGGTCGCGCATTCTCCTGTTGAAATATGGCTGTGGGCAAGCCCTGAAGGTAAGGAAGAACAACTGGCTCCAACACCTCGGAGATGTACGGCTGGCTGTTTAAAGTACCGGCAATGCGTACTAGAAGAGTGCGAGAGTGATATCCAATACCGCCCCATAGCATAATACCCGGTGCAGGACCAGTGTGGCGGTGCATAACGCAGCTGTTCAGCATCCTCTCTCCACGCTGTCTCCAGACTCGAATCCGACCATTGTGGTGTTGCAGAGAGAAGCGTGACTCGTCAGTAAAGACAATTTCATTCTATTCTGCCGTCCACATCCTTCTTTCATTGCATCATTGGCAGCGGAGACGTCTGTGGTTCTGCGTCAAGGGTAGGCGAAGCAATGGACGTCTTGGCGAAGCAACGGCGTCGAATGGTACGCGCGGACACTGGATGATGCGTTACAGACTGAATGTGCTGTGCTATGGTTCGTGATGTGACTGAGAGATCCGTCACTGCCATGCGCACAATGTTCCTGTCATCACGTGAAGTGGTGCATTGAGGTTGATGCGATCTAACACGTCGGTCCGTCGTACCCTCCTGCATCCAACGGTCACATATCCGCATTACAGTTGTTTGGTTTCGTCCAACATGACTACCGATTTCCCTGAAAGATCATCCACACTCTGGGTAGGCCACTATCTTTTCTCTGTCGAACTCGGATACTCGATCAAACGATGATCGCTGTTTACTACGAGTCATAATTGATCGTTTGTTTTGAAAAAACCACAAAAAAGGCACAATTGCCGAACTTGAAATCGTCGAAAACTCCAAGCTTTTGAAGCGGCGCCACAGGCGCGCGTGATGTGCGTCTGCGCTGAAATTCTAATCATTTACATATCTCACCTCCGCTAATGCATGTTGTAAATTTCATGTTATTTGCATACTTCCTTCAGGATGTTCCATTTACGGTGGCCAGCAGTGTATATGTTTAATTTTTCAATCAGATAAAAATTTTGTAGCAGCTATTAGAGAAATTTCAGGTACTATTTTTTATCTTCATATATATATATATTAATGGTTAGCCGAAGAAAAAGAACAAATATAAATTTTTTGTGAATGCATAATTTTCAAAACCTACTCTGTTTATAGAACTAACTGTTATTGTCTCATAAAGGAATGAGCGCACAATTAAGGATAAGAAAATCAAAAGTGAATATTGTGATTATGCATCCGAATGGTATACATAGGAAATAAAATAAGTATTTTAAATTGCCCACACATATAACTGAAAAATTTTATACAACATTAAAAGTTTTAAGAGTTCTTCCTTAATTTAGTCAAAATTAATTCAAAACATTTCTTGTTCATAATTTTGCTGCGTATTATTTTACTTTTGATCATTACTTAGCGTATATAGCATGATTTCTCAATCAGGGGTAATTTAATAGTTTCAGGGAAGGAATGCGGTCAGCTCTTATTTAGCTCTTAAGAATTTAGTTTTACTTTTTGAATATAAAAAATCTACTTTTATACAAGTTTTGGTATTTATCATTATTTTCTAAACTTTTTCTTGTTTAATTTATGAAATTCATTATAATATAATCTAAATTTAAATAAATGTCTAAGTACTTTTTGAGTTTTGGAAAAGAGGTTGAAAGATCTTCTAACAATGGCGAATGGGGCTCATTGGGCAGAGAAGTTTGAGAACCACTGTATAACGTTTGGAGCTAGATACTTTGTTTTCCTAAACGAATCTGTCCCCCTTTTTTTGTGGTTCTCTGATAATATTAGAAAAAAAATGAGATCTTCTATTTTTCGCTTCTTTTCATAGTTTGTTTACTTCCAATTTAATTTTTGTTTCTAATTTTCAACTGTACTTCTGTTATATGTTTAATCATTAGCATAGATCAGCCTTAGTCTACAGCGTTAAATTCGCCTTATTTTTGAACTGCTTGTTACTGCTTACATGTATCAGCCCATTATGGATAAACGTAGTGTGACTATTACAAGTAATTATTTAAAATGCTAGGAAGCTAAACACAGAAAATAATATTCTTAATATATGTATTTCTGAAATACATTTTGTGTGTTCCTAAAATTTCAACAGCAGCACATCAAATTATTTTGCATATGTCAAAGAGATAATCGACTTTCTACCAAATATTTTCAGCTCAATGTGTTCATGTATTATTCAACAAAGAGTCAATGTTTGGACAAAGTGGTGGTATACACATCAGATCCTGGAAGCAACTTAAGGTTTAACAACCCATGGGTGTTAGTTCTAAAGATGACGGCGCAATTTTACATGAAGGTTCAGTGATGGATGAGAATAAGAATAATCTATCCTGAAGGCAAAAGGTGCTAATTTTTCTCCGAAGAGGCAAAATGGTAGAATAATCAGAATGTAAATACACAGTCCAGTCACATTAATGTGACCATCTGTCAAAAGCCAGAATAACCACCTTTCGCAGAGCGGACTGCTGCGAGACGTGCAGGAAGAGAGTCACATAGGTCCCTGAAGGTGTTTTCTGGGATGTTGAGCCATGCCGACTCTAATGCCGTGGCCAGCTGCGCTAGATTACGCGGTTGAGGATCCATGGCGCGAACAACTCGATCGAGATGGTCCCACAGATGCTCGATTGGGTTTAAGTCAGGTGAGTTTGCTGGCCAGGGGAGGACGGTAAACTCATCCTGGTGCTCTTCGAACCACGCACGTACACTGGCAGCTGTATGGCACCTCGCATTGTCCTGCTGGAAGATGCCATCATCCTGAGGAAAAACAATGCGCATGTAGGGGTGAACATGGTCCGCAAGGACAGATGCGTACTTGTATTGATCCATTGTGCCTTCCACAATGATCAGTGAACCTAGAGAATGCCAGGAAAACATTCCCCAGACCATAATGCTCCCGCCTCCAGCTTGGACCGTTCCGGCAATGGTTGCAGGGTGGTTCCTTTCAGAGGTTTCACGCCTTATACGCCAACGTCCATCTGTCCGATGGAGCATAAAACGCGATTCATCCGAAAACGCAACCTGTCGCCACTCAGTGGACGTCCAGCTGCTGTACTGGCGTGCAAATTCTAGCCTTCGCCGTCGATGAACAGCAGTCAGCATAGGTGCACGAACCAGGCGTCTGCTTCGGAGGCCCAGACGCAGCAATGTTCGCTGAATAGTACTTTGGGAGACACTTTTGGTAGCCCCTTGGTTCATTTTGGTGGTCAGTTGCTCAACGGTAGCCCGTCTATCTGCCCGAACGCATCTCCGCAACCGTCGTTCGCCTCTGTCATCTATGGCCCGTGGTGCACCACATTTGCCACGTCGCTGATTTTGGACAGTCCCATTTTGCCATGCACGGTACACTTTTACCACGGCGGCACGCGAACAGTTCACAAACTCAGCCGTTTCGGAAATGCTTCCACCCTTGGCCCGAAAGCCAATGATCATGTCCTTTTGGAAGTCGGATAAATCGCTTCGTTTCTGCATTACGCCAACGATTGAAATGTTTTCCGAAGCCCTCACACACCCTTTATATACGCTCAACTGCACTGTGCTGCCACCTGCCTTCTGTGATTGGTTATTTAACTCTGACATGGAAAGTACGTGGTGGTCACATTAATGTGACTGGACTGTGTATAATGTCATATTATTTTCGCTCAAGTAAATATGAAAAATGGTCGGGGAAAGAAAAATATACATTGCCCATCCTGCGGTTTGTATGAATTGTAGTTGTGCAAAAAATTATTTTTATTTATTTAAGCATGTTCATAATAATTAAATTAAACCCTTCACAGACTTGTTCCTGCCAAAGACGAATTAGTGAGCTTAAAGTTGGTGCGTGACTGACTCAGATTATTAAATCCATTTGGACATGAATAACATTTTAAGCTCTGAAATTATTCCATGGATTGTTTCATAAAATTCAAAACTAGGACTAAGGTCTACATTAAAATCAGCCTATTTGTATGTAAAAATGTTAAGTAGTGGTATTAACAAAGTTGCTGAAATAACTCAATAAATGTGTCAGGATTTACAGGTTTCACGAAGTGAAGATTAAAATAAATCTAAAATGAAAGCCAAATTTTTCCATTTATTTTACAACACTAAAAAATAAATAAAATACACAAGTCCTCCTTTCTGTGTATTCTATACTCTTCTTGTTTTACTAATAAATCGTACGTGCATAAGCAGTTAAAGTATCAAAACATTGTATAATTAATGAAGACAAATATCTTTCCTAGGCTATATTCCCTGAAAACCATAATTTCTTGCTATTAGTCACTTGAAACCAGATTTTAGAGCTTATGTACGAAGTTTCCATCTCATTTACAAATAGCTGTCGAATAACATGATAAAATAATAAGCATTTCTAAATGAGCTGGAAAGCGTTGAAAATAATATATTTTATGCGTGTTCTAGAGTTGAAATTAATTAATTAAGGGCATGTGTTGAATAATTATTTTTGTTTACTTCCAAGTTAAATGGCCCCTCAAGAAATCGAATATCAGAGTAATTGTACACGAGATAATTTGAAGCACGTGAGGAGATTTCGGTTGCAAAAAGTTAAAGAGTTTTTTTAATGCTACATACAAAATGTGACATGAATGACAATGACACTTGAACGAAATTTAACAGTATAGGGAAGTAGGAAAACAAAGCAAATAATGCTGCAGTAAGTGCTGGTTTGGTTTTGCATGCAACAGAAAATAAAAGTATATGAGTTGCAAGATACTGAAGAAACCAATGATTATAGGTACAGAAAGAAAGGTTTAAAAGAACAAGGAAAGAAAAGCTAAAAGGAATGAGAAATTCTTAAGAAGATTTATGAAGATTTTCTTAAGAAGGCTAAAAGGAATGAAGAAGGTATTATGAAAGTTATTTTATACTAGTTTATGTGAAACGTGTAGCCATATTTTTAACATTTAGTATAAAGCAAAGAAAAGAAATACTGAGAAATACGTAAGTCCATTCTATGAACTTTGAAAATGAAAGTGTAGCCAAGAAGAGCCCAGAGATTTTATCTTCATATCTTTAGTTAATGAAGACACAGCAGCGAGTATGTTCATCATTTTGACCTGTCAAACATTTAAATAGTGGCAATTTTACCGTTTTACCTCCTGGAATGTACCTAAGTTGCACTACAGACAACGACTGATATTACATTTTTTAAAATGGGAGCAAATACAATGAATTTGAGACCAAACTCATTTGCATGATCTGCAGATTCGCCAACCACCATAGGGACATGGTTCACTGCGTTTTGTTGATTATAAATCTGGTTCAAACATCTGCACGCTTTGAATGCATGTGTCTGTCTAATAATAATTAATTCATTTATATATTTCTTAAATTCTCTTTTTTCCCTTTTGGTTACGTAAAATTACTATCAAATATTAGCAATAAATAATCTCTGTAAAGGAAGGCGGCAGAGCAATGATTTTTATCCATAAACATTATTATTACAGAAATACATCTGCTTGCATATTATTAATTTTTTATAGTTTTTTTATTAATTATTGAAAATAACACGTCTAAGCGCTTGAACTATGATTCTGTTCGAAGTATCTTACTATGTATAAATTGCGATAAATTTCATTTCATTGCTCTCTGTTAGTAATTTTTATTCCTTCTTTCAGAGTTTATGCATTCTTTAATTTTGGCTACCTCAACAAAACTTCACACGTCTCAACAAAACCGCACGTCTCTGACATTTATATCTGCCTTCTTAAGCATACTCTCTTTATTTTCTTTTCTAATTATTCTTATTTGATTTATATCTTGAGAGAAAATACCAATCCTATCGCGCAGATATAAAGGCGCATCTGAAAAATTTACAGTTGAAGGGATGTCTTTATTCCAAAAATAAGTATGATTTATTGCCAAGAAAAAAAAATCAGTATTTTGGAACATGAACAAATGTTTTTGTTTTGAAGAATTACCAGTTTTTCTCATTTTATTCCGTACATTCTTTCTTTCAAAACATGTCCATTCCTTCAAACCGCTTTAAAGAACTTTATTTTCTAACACTTAAAAGAATTCTGACATAAACCTTTGATGCTTACTTCTTTCAGATATGGGAGTGAAGACATTTGCCAAATGACAAAAGGGTAGTTCTGAAATTACACTTATTGGATTCCGAGCAACGCTTTTTATCACTTACAGCAACCCCCAATAAGTACGATATTGAAGCCATTGCGACGAAAATTGCTACCGTATTCATCACACTGTTATTAAGCCGCCCTCAAGTTACGGCTTATGGGGGAATTATATATATGGAGCCAAGCACGGAAGATATCAAAACGAAACCTTTAACGGATTTTGTTTCAGAGTGTTTAGTATCGACAAATGAAAATATTTCCGGGAAATTTATAGCTAAATGCTATGTATTAAAAACTGAAATAAAATTAAATAAAGGAACTATTCTGGCGGAAATAGAATGAAATAGTTTCCACAAAGATTTGTTTGAGTTAAAAATAAATTCAATTTTATAAAATTCTGGGAATTTAATATTTTCTTTCGCGTAGAGATTTAATGCGAAGTACTTAGTTATTTAATGCAGTGACTTGGAAACTTCTAGTTTAGTTACTAGACAATTATAAATTTACTTGCTAAAAATTAAACATTTATGATGGATAATGAAATTGTAGCTGCAGGCATGGATGATGAGAATTCGATTTTAGTACCTATCATTCTTAGAAGTAGTGCATTTTGCACAAACAAAGGTTTCCTGGGAAACAGAATCTCCTAATTTTGTAACGCTTGAGCATTTTTTAGTCCTTAACTCAAGTTGCAATTTGTTCATGCGATGGCTAGAATTTGGGCTATTGTTCCGGAACTTTCGCCGAAACAGATGTTTTCGAGTGAAATTATGCAAAACTGAAATATAAAAAGCAAACTATAAATAGCTTGTTTGTTTCCACTGCTCGTAGAATTACAAAGTACTCAAAATGTATGAATACATACCAGTTGAAATCAAAGAGATTTCGCAAAACTAAATTCTGTTAGATCAAGTGTTTCTAGAAATAATACATTGAGGCAAAATAATGGAACAGATTTTATATGCTTTCAGAATTATTAATTCTAAAAATACAAACCCATGTCTGTTTCTGTATTTAACTGGCAGAGAAAAGACGAAAATCTACAATGTCTTGCATAATCACATTTTCACCTATTGTTAACTCAGAATACTTCAAACTCAAAACAAGTTTCGTTCCAAATACATTCTAGCTGGTCACTAAGTAAGTTACTTTTAGATAAGCACTTCAAAGCTATTTCTTCACCCCCAAAGCATAATTCATAACCATGGCAACGGCTGCTGCAGAAAAATGGCTGAATTCTCTAATTTGCCAAAATCGCCTAATTCCCTTTGTGTGGTAATGGTGACATGCATTACGATCGTAAATGAAGGGAGGCAGCTACGACCTTGAAGTGTCTATTTTAAAGTAGCAGATTATAATGCTGTGTTAGATTGCTACAGACATTTATTAGTTTTATGCCGCACACATTCTAATTGCTCACTTTCGCTGCCGAAGCTTTTAAGACATGGCAAGAAAGAAGTATATAAGGATATTCTTGATCAGTCTCCGACAAAATCAATGACAAGGAATCAGATTTGGATAACTTAGAGACCAAGAACATGTAGTCATCTTATATACGTCAACTGACCCACCAGAAAGAAATACTAACGTTTAGACCGCAAACTGAACATAACTGAACGCAGAAAATGACACTTTTATTTTTTCAAATGGCCTATAAAGAAATTTAAAAATACCATATTACTCGGAAAAAATAACGTATAATTTAAGTGTGTACGGTTTTATGTTTATTAAACCAATTATTTTTTTATATTTGTTTTACTGTTACTTCTACTTTCGTCAACTCTCACTAGGAGGTAAATTAGTTAATGTATTATTAGGTATTTTTCCCTCTTTCCTTTTCTTTTTCTTTCGTGGTGTAATGGATAGCACACTCGGCGTGTATTCGAGAGCTCCAGGTTCGAGTCCCGGCGAGGGTATTGCTCATTTTTTATGTTTCCCACTTCAAAAAAACAATTTTGTACAGTGGTGCCCGAACTAAAAGTTGGTGCATGATGATTCTTCATTACCAGGATTTGGCAATTGGATCCTCTAATACTTAGTCTCCCTATTTTCTCATTCCTTCCAGCATATCTTCGTAGTGTAATAGTTAGCGCACTCGGCGCGCGTTCGAGAGGTCAAAGTTCGAGTCCCTGCGAGGGCGTTGCACTTTTTGATGTCTTCCGCATAAAAAAAAACTAATGTCTCTACAGTGGCGCCAGAACTGAAAAGGTGATTCTTCACCACCGGGATTTGGCGATTGGGTTCCCTAATCCCCAGTCGCCCTTTAAAAGAGTCAGTACATAGGGCATTTTCTTCCTCCTTTCTACATACTTTCGTGGTGTAACGGCTAGCAGACTCGGCGCGTATTCGAGAGTTCCAGGTTTAAGACCCGGCAAAGGCATTGCACATTTTTCATGCCTTCTGCTTCAAAAAAAATTCCTAATGACTCTACAGTGGCCCCCGAACTTAAAAGGTCGGGGATGATTATTCTTCACCATCACGATTTGGCGATTGGGTCCCCTAATCACCAGTCGCCCTATAAAAGAGGGCATTTTCTCTTTGAAGCATGCCTTTGTGCTGTAACGGTTAATACACTCGGTGCGCATTCGAGAGGTCCTGGTTCTAGTCCCTGCGACGGCGTTGCACATTTTCCACGTCTCCTGCATAAAAAAAACGAATGTCTCTACAGTGGCGTCCGAACTACAAAGCTTGTGGATGATGAATTTAACCACCAGGGATTTGGCGATTGGGTTCCCCAATCCCCAGTCGCCCTTTAAAAGGGTCAGTATATAAGGCATTTTCTCCCTCCTGTCTGCATGTTTTCGTGGTGTGACAGTTAGAACACTTAGCACGTATTCGAGAGATCCAGGTTCAAGTATTGGTAAGGATATTGCACATTTTTCATGTCTTCTGCTTCAGAAAATATCTTAATGACTCTACAGTAGTTCCCGAACTTAAGATGTGGTGAATGATGATTCTTCACCATCAGGATTTGGCGATTAGATCCCCTAATCCCCAGTCGTCGTTCAAAATGTTGTATTTTCTCCCTCTTTCAAGCATGCCTTCGTGGTGTAACTGTTAGCACACTCGGCGCGCATTCGAGAATTCCAGGTTCGAGTCCCGGCGAGGGCGTTGCACATTTTTCATATCTCCTGCTTCAAATTAACCTAAAGACTCTGCAGTATTTAAGGGCAGATTATTGCGTTTAAGAGGGTGCTTGTGGCAGCTGTCGTGACCGTCTTGTACCATTCCATCCAACGTCTGAATTACTTGAATCGGCCTCTGCCTTGCTAACCTTAATCGCTGGCTTAAGTTGAGATCGTGAACCAAAACTTATAGACGCGCTTTGTCTGGTGAATCTCCTATTTTAATACTTATTATTCTCAAAGTTTTGTTTTTGTTATTCGTGCAAGTTGCGGAATTTAATATATGTTATTATACATTTTGTGAGCTGTTAAGCTACGCGCTAATGAAAGGTTTCGCTTTTAACCTTCTTCGGTAATATCACTTAACAGAGAGATAAAGGCAGGGCGATATGTCACCTGACTACATTCACGGAACAAAAGATCAATATTTAAAGTAGTTAGGCTCTGCACAAGTAATCCTAAAACAGGAAGCATTGATTTTTCACTGTGTAAATAACTGCTTCTTTAAACTATGGATACATAATACGATAAAAATATTGTCATCAGGATACCCAACACGGAAGTACGTATCCTGTTCTAGTTTATCCTGGCTCGAACTCTCATACTCTGTTCAAAGAAATTTGCGCATTAAACAAAGTTTTAAGTTTACTGCTTAAAGTCAGACTTCCTTGTTACAATTTTATCAACCAATTTTACAGTGAAACTGTTATAAGGTATTTCTCCCGCCTTCCTAGCATGCCTTCGTGATGTCAATCAGCACAGTCAGCGTGTATTCGAGAGGTCCGTGGTTCGAGTCCCGGTGAGGGCATTGCTCATTTTTCACATCTCCTGCTTAAAAAAAATACCTAATGTCTCTACACTGTAACCAAAAAAGTGTTTTTGTTGCCATTGCATACTCTTTAGTTATAAGTTTACAAGGAAATAGACAGTAGAGATGGATATAATGGGAAACGATCAAAATAATCAAACTCGAATATGAACCAGTTTTCCATAGAAAGTCCTCCAGGAAGTCATCCTTCCTCTTAGACAGTTTGTTCTCATAGCAGGCAGACAGCTCTTACTATGTTTCATAGAATATGAAGCGTAATGCTTAAACTGAAAACCCTGGTACAAGATTTGTTAACTGAAGATGTATGCATTGCAGCTGGAAGAAATTATTATTTTGTGCAGATTATAGTTAAAAAAGGAATTTAAATTCCTTGAATAAATTGGGACATTTTTAAGAAAGTTTATTTGTTACCTGTAAATATTTGCAGCAGCTTTTAGTAATTTTTCTAGATTTAAAGAAGGGAAAAAAATACCGAAACCATTAAGAGTAAGAATGCTAAGTTGTAGAGACATTAGGTACATATATTTGAAGCTCAGAGACCTGAAAAATGAGCAGTGGCCTTGCCGGAAATCGAACCACGGATCTCTCGGTTACGCGTCGAGCGTGCTAACCTCTAAACCACAAAGGCAGGTCAAGAAGGCGGGAGAAATACCTTATAAAGTAATGTAAACACTTTAATAATTTCAAATTTTCTAACATTCTTATGTTCCTATAAAACACAGATTATTTAACTGATGAGACAAATATACAGGTAAAAGAAGAATAAGACATTTGAATTCATATTTGGCCTAGAATATAAGGATACAGTTGGGATTTCACTAATTGAAGAAAACGTAATTACCAAAGCTAAGCTTAATCCGTGCAGTTTTGCAATAAATTGCAAGATCAAGGTATGAAGGCTAAGTTATTATTTTACTGGCATTTATTTAACACGTCATTTATAAAAACAAGCTAAAACCTTTGAACTTCTTAACCTTTAATAACATGACATTCTTTACCAGAGGCATCAAATCTTAAATAATTGAGTTCATAATTAAGAATAATTAGGCAGAATATTCCATGAATATAGGAAATGGGCGAAAATATAAATGAATTAAACTCGAACAAAATGATTGTCAAATCAAGTGTAAAATAATAATTAAGTGGAAAAATATTCGTTAAATAAACTTCCTTATTAGTAGAAATAATTTATTTCTATTAAAAAACACAAGAAATGTTTCTTCAACACTGTGCGCGAAAGAATAAGAGTAGAATTTCGAGCACTTTGATTTTTCAAACAAATACGTATAAAATAGCCCGAAAAGCTTCAAAACCCAAGATCTCAAATTATTTTTAAGGCATTTTAATTTTAGTATTCTCTGCAACTCACATCTCGAAAACGAAACTATCGTCAATATTATAATATGAACTGTAGTGTTGAAAGTAAAGATGAAGTTATGCACCAATTATATTTAATTTATTCTTGTCAAGATGCTGGTCGAGAGCAAAGTAAAAAGTATGCAGACTTAATACTTTCTTTCTTAAAAATGTTTGTTTTTGTACGATGATGATAAACGATTTTTTATGTTTAATCGATAACGAATTGTAATTATTTGTTTCGTTGAATGAAACAAAGCATACGATCTGTCAAATAAATATAACATATCTCAGATAATATTTGTTTTATTTTTAATGGTAATATACTGAATCAAGTTCGAAACAAATTTTTGCCTGTACCTGTAAAAGAAAAAACATTGGAACAGTTGAATTAAAAAACGTTCAACAATGCAGCATTTACAGAGGGACAGATTAAGATACATTATGATTATAACGATTATTTTTATTAATATATATTACTATTTTTAATATAGGTTAATAATGGTTTCCTAATTATGCTGTGAAATTCCTGAAACTTAAATTTTAACTTGTGTTGAACGTACAAAATAATTTTAAGCTTTTCGTGTATTATTGTTTTTTTTAAATATTACTTAGCAGTTTCATATAAGGTTCATAAAATGTTTAAGTTCTGTTAAGTTATTAGCTTTCCGAAGCTGCTAATGGAATGGTAGCTATAATGATGCGTCACAATTGCATGTTGGGCTAGATAGCAAAATGTAATTTTGCAGAAGGTTAAAATGTTTCTAAATTGTATATGGAAATTTTAACGTCAAACGACCACTCACTGATTACAAATTTGTAACTTTAAAAGCCCGGTATGAAAAGCATGCATCCTCTTTTCTCCACCATTTCTTACCCATGCAGTATCCTTAATTGTATGTACCTAAATTCGAAGTGATGCCAACAGTTCCAGTAAGAAACACCTACGAAACTGAAACTACTACGGTAACTAGTGCAGTTTACGCGCAGGGTGGCAGACGAAACGAGATAGTTTAATCAACTCGTCTTTCGCATCCAGTATGAAGAAAATATGTTTAAGAATAAAGAAGAGCAGAATGAGCTCTTCACAGTTTAGGTAAAGTAACGTAACATACCGTGACGTTTTTAGAAGGAAATCAATCCATATAACTGTTCTGCGTTTCGGAATATCCGTTATCTGTCTCTGTTTATTATTTATATTAATGTGTATGATATATATATATATAGATAGATAGATATTAATATACATAATATACACCATTTAATATATATAAATATATATATATATATATATGTGTGTGTGTGTGTATTTTCTGTTTATGATTTTCTCCTGGAAAAGGAAGTGTAATACTAACTAGTGTAATACTAAGTCTATTACTAACTGAGATTAGAAAATGTTAAAAGGTAAGAGAACTGTACTCCAAAAATCTGCAATAATTTGCGCGTGATCGCATTTCTTCTCCTTCTTTGTTTATATATACATATATGTATGTGCGCGTCTGTGTAAAATATGTAAATCAAAATTATTAACTTTAACTTGGCAACAGTAATTTTTATTCCCCATTTTAATTTGGCTAGCTCCCCTTTCTGTTCTAAATGGGATGAGATTTTTGACTGCGTCTTTCCATTTCATGCTTGTTTAAGTACTCTTCTGCACTGCGACAATATGTATCCAAATGCAGATCAGGAATACAAACAAAGAAATCAAGTTTATAAATACCACTGCTACTACTGCGGAACCCTTTTTTTCAGTTTTACTTTCCTGGCGCTAAGATATATTGCTTTGCTACTCTGTCTCCTCCTTTGTCTGAAAAAACGTAAAATTTTATTACAGTTAATAGATGCTAGCTACAGAATAACTACATTTTATAATTTCCTTGTTTCCCCAAACTGGAAGATACCACAACTTTCTCCAAATACAAACGTATCCATCTGTTGGGGAAATAAACATTAACTAATTGATACATATTCGCTGGTGGTTAAAGGAATGCTAGACAATTACTTCTAAAGGCCTCTTTTCCTTGTAAAGGCAACAGGCCTTTCTGAACTGTGCTAAACATTCCATTATACTAAAAAAATTAAAAACTCACTCTTATAAATATATATATACTAATATTTTTATAAAGTGTTAGCATTCAAAATTTATTTAAACATATTCTATATTTCTAAGCAATTATTCATTGATTTCCATCTTATTAATTTACAATATCCTTTACCAGTTTTTTAAAATTTTATTATTATTATTCATATTCATATTTATTTTGTTCTCAAAATAATCAAAATTTTAAAACAATAATCCAAATTTATAGTTATTAATACAGTAAGTTTTAAAAATATGCAAGGCCTCCGCCGGGAATCGAACTCTAAGAATGTGGGAGATATACCTTATATACTCCCCTTTTTAAAGGGCGACTAGGGTTTTAGGGGACCTAATCGCCAAATCCTGGGTGTGGAGAGTCATCATCCACAACCCTTCTAGTTCGGGCGCCACTGTAGAGACATTAGGTTTATTTCGAAGCAGGAGTCATGAAAAATATGCAAGGCCTTCGCCGGGAATCGAACCACGGACCTCTGAAATACCGGCCCAGTGTGCTGACCACTACACCACGAAGGCACGCTAAGAATGTGGGAGATATACCTTATAACTTTATGATATCAAATCATTAAAATTCAAATCTGTAATACAGTAAAATTGTACTTTTTCATATAACAATGCTATATTTTTAAAATCCAATTTAGTAAGAAAAATATCATTTTGTAATATAAATGCGATTACGCAAAAACAGGAGGCATAATAATTTTCTACAACACTTTTCAAGCATATTTTCGATCGTGTACAGGTGAAAAATAACCTCCTAACTAATTTATTCGCATATGAGTCGAAGGAAACAAAAAGGAACACGCAGTTTGATGACTTTCAAAGCAATTTTGAACACTTCATATTTCCTAATCACTATCACTTTATATATTCCGAAAACTAATTTGATGATTCACTTCTTATACATTGCCTTGAATTTATCACACAAGCGACGATTTGAAGAGCTGGCTGAATAAATTTCTCATGGGAGTCTGGCTTGGCAGATAATCATCCTCATCGACTAAATTATAAAATGCATTAATTCTGTAGATGACCTCTATTAATTGCAGTAAATTTAGGATTCGTGGGAGAGAAGACACCAACTATTTTTTAGTTATGGGTGACATCGTTATACGTGGGTCGGCAAGATGTATAATGGTGTAGTTAACACACATAATATATATAACAAAGAATGAATATTCGCTCTTTATAACATTTTGCATAAGCTCGCAACTTTTAAAAAGAATGCTAATTTCGTCTTCACGTTTTAGTCAAATTTCTTTGCATGTCCTTTTCTGAATATAGCAAATAATGTTATCCTTTATATATATAAATACACGATATACACAAATGTACGATAATTTAAACGCCAAAAAGTGACACGGAGGGTGGACGAATATATTTGAACAATAGTCGTTCTTTTGCGGAAAGCCGAAGATTAGAGTTGAATTTGATCATTGTTAAGCTTCAAATAAAATCTTTCCTCTTGGAAAAATTGCTAACATTGTTCAACAGCCAAGAGGACCTTATATTACTATGAATGTTGACTGACGTTACGTTTCAGATTTAGAGACGATTTGCTGTTATAAAATCGCGCTTTTAAATAAAATACTCTGTAGAGTAATTAGGATCTTTTTTGGAAACAAGAGGCGTGAAAAATTAGCAATGCCCCCAGCGAGACTCGAACCTGGACCACGCCGAGTGTGCTAACCGTTACACCTGAAGGCATGCTGTAAGGAGGGAGAAAATACCTTATATATACCCCTCTGATAATAATCCTCTCTATAATCCTGGTGGTGAAGAATCATCATCCACGACCTTTTTGTTCGGGCGCCACTGTAGAGACATTAGGCTTTCTTGACCCTGGGAGATGTGAATAGGGAGCAATACCCTCAACGGGACTCGAACCTGGACCTCTCAAATACGCGCCGAGTGTGCTAACAGTTACACCACGAAGACATACTGGAAGGAGGAAGAAAATACCTTATAAGACTTAGTTGTTTAATAAGTTTGTTTTATCGTCCCTTTTTGTTCTCTAGAAATTCTTGTCGTTGCTTACATGGTTTTGCAAATCTCTGATTCTGAATTTCCTTTCAAATTATTATTAGTTCATTTCCAGGCTATCAGTTGTCCTCTATTTTGATGATATCATTTACCAATTCTTTCGAAGTCATCATTTTTAAGCAGATGAAACCTATTCCTTACTCTTTAAATATCAACATCCTAAAATGATAATTTTACTGCTTCTAATTCTTCAGCTTTCTAAGATTAGAATGTTAAAATACGTTTTCTTCCTAACTTTTCAGTTTTGGCATCAGGCAACTTTGAACATCCTTCTCTGTTTCATGGTTAACAAGAGATCTTGAACAGTCAGTCCACATTATTACAAGTAAATATTTCCGCAGAGCCTTCAGGCTGGACTTCAATCTCTGATTCCTCCGCTAAATCGACTGCATTTAAAATTAGATCCTTCAAAAAACTTTTAATATTGTTTTTTGTTTCTCTGGTTATTTCAGTGCCAGTTAAAAAAAAGAAATCTTTCTAGTTTTAATTTTTTTTTTCATTTCAGATGCTTGTATTCTGGTTACAATTAAAAAAAAAAGTTGAAGGATCACAAAAGTACTTAATGAATTAGTCTACGCTTTTTTTCAGTGGTTTTTAAACCCTTATAGTATGCAAGTGTATGGGTTAAACAAATTCCCATACTGAAATTTTTTATCAAAATACATACATTATTTATATTCTGAAATTTACTGAAAAGACTCGAAATCAATAATTCGAATATAGGCCTCTCAAAGACGCTGCTCTCTATTCGGCTGTCAGTCTTCAAACTAATGTACATGTATAAATTTAAATACTTGATCTATATATCTCGTCACAGTGTAACAGCATAAGCCATGACATACTAAACAGGCAGCGAAACTTCTCTCAAGATTCCATCATGGCAATATTGAAAAGTGTGTAAGACCAGCTTTACCGTTGCCAGGGTAACTCTCGTTCTTTCGACGAGCACGTGTCACCAACCAAGCGTAGCCTTCTGTAAATATGATATGTAATAAAGAATGTTTGCTTTCATCATATGAGGCATCCTGCAGAGTGGACACTTGGGCGCCTTGGGAAAGCGTTTTTTCCATTTCCTTCCACTTTTCTTCAGTTAGTTAACACGTGATTCAAATATACATTCGCAAGTGCAATGTTAGGTTTATGATGAGTATAGAGATAACAAGAGGAATACATAATGAAAAACTGCAAGAAAGACTGATGTTAGTTCGACTATTTCAATGCATAAGATGTTCAATAATGTAACATTTTTCCAATTATATATAAATATATATATATATATATATACATGTAAGGAAGAGTTTGTTTGTGTGTGTCTTTCCTTCGTGCTGCGCGTAAGCTAATAGACCCAGGGTTACGAAATCGAAATTTGATACATAGGTACATCTAGACAAAAGCGAGTGCACCTCCAAGGGATTTTTTCAAAATTCGAATGACTTTTTTTATTTTATGTTTTTTGATGAAATCGTGATTGATGAAAATCTATAATTCTCCGTGGCATTGTTGCTAATATATCAATGATGCCATTGTTGCTGATATCAGCACTGTTGCCACTCGGAAAAATGAGGGCAATAATTCTGTGCGTTTTTTAAATTTAATGTTTCTCTTGGATACTGGGCGTTCGTCGAGAGAAGGCAACGGGAAGTTGGTTAATTTATTTATTACAATAATTAATATTTGTATTAAGTTATGCTGCTTATTTCATTGTAATTTTTTTTATATGTAATACATTTTTATTGAAATTTGTGTGTTTGTGTTTTGTTTCTTTGCTTGTTTTTTATAAAGTTGTTCTGCAGAGTAAAATTCTGAGCAGTTTTTAAATTTAATGTTTGGTGTTTCCTTTAGGCATTTTTCGGTACATTTAAAAGCCAGATGAAAGCTGGCCGCGTAGTGATTAGTAGTCAATAATGAAAAGTTTTGAATTTACAAAGGGTTATAGGTATTTTTTTTTGTAACATGAGTCCTGGTTTTCTTTTGAAACTTAACCTAGTGCATAAAAATATATTTAAACTTCAACTTGTTTAAATAAATTTCAAAACAAAAATTATTAGTAAAAGACCATGCTCTTTTAGAAGCTTCTGAATTTTTCTTATCATCAGCACTGATTGATTATAAACGAAATTATGAGAACATTTTCCACTGCCTTGCATGAATCCTCAGAATTCTGGCTCAAAGCAGAAAGCTCTCCTTGATTCAAAGCCATTTAGTTTACAGTCTGAGAATATGATATATTCTAAAAGCATAAAGGGAAAGTGGATAGGTGAAACTAAATTTCAAGAAACTATCCATTTTGAATATTAATAATTCTTAAGATAACACGGCCAGTTAATTACTAACTTGCTTGACTTATGTGTTTGACAGGCAACTGTATTACACAAATTTAAATTTCTAATAGTTGATGTTTAGTCTATTATTGTATTCTTTACATATTTTTTTAATTATTCAAGAAAAATGGAGGAAGAGAAGATTATTCCACTCTAGTCTTTAATTTAATCTTAAAGAAAGTGGGATAGTTATTTTACGTTTCATTGAAAGTTAAGCTTCATTCCCTGTCTATACATTTTTATCCTTTTGCAACGTGAATAAGAATAACGTTTTCTTAGAAAATCCCCCAAAAAGGCATCTGTCCTCTTAAGCAGATAACTCTTGAGCGCTTTGTCTTAATCAACTGATTAAATTCTATATTCATTTTGATTCACATTACATAGATTCGGTTAGACCATAAAGTTATACAAATTAAACCACGCGTAAGGGTGTATATTAACTAAAGAAAATTAATGGCACGTCATATGCCTTGTTGTTCTTTAAAAAAAGTAAACACAGATCTGTTTGTAAATAGTTCGTATTAGTCGAAGGCCACATCAGTTCTTTCTATCTTTCGAAGGAGGTACGTGGATAAGAGAGCAATAATTCTTCTCCGCCTAGATTTGGTAGACTTCTCTTCTCTCCATTCGCTCCCTAAGTGGGGGAGAATGTAAAGAATTATCGCATCTTCCCGTGCGTGTTTTCGTGATATAATAGGTAGTACTTTAATTTAGCAACTGAATTCTCTCGTAGCTGCATTTTTGAGTTTATAACTCCAAAAAAAACTAATGTTCCTACAAGGTTACATTTCCGAAAACTCTACCTGATAAAGTATTGATAACTCCTGATCTAGACAGATAGTTTCAGCGGATTTCATTCTATTATACATTTCTTGAATGATTATCATTAGTTATCATAAATTTTATATTATGCTATTATTAGCAGTAATTATACATTTACAAGAGATTATCTTCAGGTTAATGCCAGCTCCAAATTTTTATGGTTAGCTGAGGGTAAAATTAGATGTCTCATCAAAGAGGATTTTATTCTTATATTTATCAGATTCAAGGTAAGTCGGCCTAAAGGTGTTAAAATTATTTTCGACAAATAATAAATGATTTTTCAGGTTGTAATTTTTCATTTTAGTAGTAACCCATCAAGAGTGTTAATAAATAAAGTATTTATTTTTAAAAAATTTTAAATGAGCTTCTGTAAAATGATATATATGATAATTTGCAGATTTGTCTTCAATATGATAATTTGCAGATATATAGGACGAAACTCTTAGTGAAGTACAGTTAAGTGAATCTACTTTTAAGAATAGCTAAGTATTAGAGTTGCAAACTCTCTTGATTTAAAGGTTAAATATTATATTTTTCTATCCTTAATTTATTCCAACAATGCTAAAACTTACATATGTGAGGGAACAGATCGCTTAACAATATTTAATATCATTACTTTCGTATCTTTATAAATAAAATTTTTATATAGTTTCTAATTCATTTTAATAATTTCGCTTTACCTACAGCATGTGAGAAGTTATTGCTACGTTCCGATAATATCATAATTATATCCTTAATACGCTGGACATAAATTCAAGATGCAAAAGTATGCAAGCAGGTTGAGACATAAGTTATTAGGGGTTCAAATCCTCAAACAGGAATGCAGATATTCATAACTCAGCTCGCACCAACGAACAAACGCAAATCCGGTATATTGCCAGTAATATGAATTCCTGCGGAATATTTTTCGTCCCTGCTTTTCAGTTCCGCTAAACCAGTTGGAGGTTTTCCCTAACACGTTATGTTGCTCCAACGGTGCATACATTTCTCCTTAGAAAATGCCACAATCTTATTGCCTTAAATCGACATGAATTGCCTTAGATCGACATGAGTGCACGGAAAACACTACACATTGGATCTCTGCTGTTTTTCGAAAGAGAAGAAGCAGTTACTCTTGAATATACTAATGTTATTATTAAATAAAATATATTATATAATATATTGAGTTTATGATGTAGATGCACTTAAACGTAAAAAGAAAAAAGAATTGTCATAATTCCATCAATATACAAACGTTTTCGAAACCGTCTGCTTCGTAAAGAAAATTTTTAGTTTGATTGATAAACAGTCCTTAGAGCAGTATATGTTCAACATTTTCTTATTGGGTTCACTCTCATGCCAATATTAAGAAATGTTATTGTCACGTTTATGTCAAAGTAATAAATGTTCATTTTCACAATGATACCAATATTAAAAATCTCTAGCCGATAGTTTTGGAACGAATTTTTGAAAACTTGTAAAATTTTGCATGTATATTTAATTAAATACTCAAGTATTTTTTTTTTCGAAATGTGTAATAGTTTTGTAAAAAATATTACTTTTTCATTAAATTAACCATCTGTAAATGTGTAATAACTGATAATAACAGCACTATATAAAATAATGATAATCCATCTAGAAATATATAATTGAACATGCATTCTTCTTTATTTTTTTCAGGTACGTTTTCCGAAATGTAACCTTATAGAAACATTAAGTTTTATAGGACTGCTAATTGCGAAAGATCAGCTGTTAACTTGAACCGCCAGCATTAGAATCTCGGATCTTTCAGCTGTTAACTTGAAGTGTGACCTTTTACACCACGGGTGCATGTGAAGAATTATCGCATTCTCGCTTTTCGCAAGAGAGAATGTGATAATTCCTTACATTCTCCCTCTTAAACGGCGCCTGTGAAAAGAAGATCCTTTATACCTAATCCGGGGGATAACGAATTATCGCCCGCCACATTTTTAGTTCGGGCGACAATGTACAGATATTTGGTATTTTGGAGAGCGAAACGAAAACTCAATCACGCTCTTACATTGAAATGGTGGATTTTTCATTTACCAATCGGGTCACTAATACGTACGGGGGTGTGCGATAATTCTTCATAACATTTCGTTTGAGTGGCATACATGAATAATTTACATAATAACTAAGAATACAAAATATTTTCGTGATTTATTAAAATGTAGTCAAAAATGTTTTCCGTGTATCTCACATATTTTCAATATTCACTTCACAATACTGATAAACCTGGAGCGTCATATAAACGAAAACCAAGATTAGTAAGAAATTATTTATATTGAAACTACGTATAGCTAAACTAATTTTATTATATAATATACATAAGAATTCAGTCTTTAACAGATCTTGAGTGCACAGCAGTAGCCTTCAATGTAGCTAATTAAAATTTAGTATAAATTCAATTATAATTAGGTTTCTTAGTGACAAAAAGCAATAATTTTTATCTTCTCCTCTTTCTTAAATCTACTTTAGAAGAGCGAAATTATAATGTCCACGCAGACGCGTGCATTTGTTATCATGTCAGACGTAATTATAATAGTTATCACTTGCTACTTGAGCTGGGGAAATGCAAATTAGGTCTGCTTTCCTTCCTACTATATATCATTCCATCTTCTTTAGCTCATGTGGTGAAATTCAAAGGGATAAGTTAGTGTCTAACTGTACACAAAATTAATTGCTAACTATTCATAAAGCATAGGATCCCTGATTAGGGGCAGAAAGATCTTGCACTCTACAAAGAGGTATTCTTTCTAAACTGACAGGATCCTTCTATTCTAAGATTTGGTGGTTAATCTCTGTAATTCATATCAAATATATTCGAACTGCAGTTGTTTTGGACATGTTTATTAAAGAAGCAACTTTAGTTTTAGTAAAACTACTTTATTTTCATCTTACATAACGCTTTTCCCTTGCCGTAGAACACAAAAGTGTTTCATCTACAGTACCATAACTGGCGATACAAATTTACCTAAAAACTTACGTGCATTTAAAAAGTAGAAAACTAATATACAGAGGCTGTTCACACATATTTAGACACTTTTGCACGTGCGTTAAAAAAATCTTTATCGTGGAACTTTGTTTTTTTAACGGCAAATATTTATTTTGAATGTATAAATTATCGTCTGCTACTTAACAGTTTTGTTTCCATGTAAAATGTCGCTTTTAAAGAAGCAATGGATGGAAGGTTTTGTGTTCTTTCCGAACAAAATTATCCGTATCTCGCTATTAAAAAACGGTGTGAAAGCCATGATTTTTCGATATCTAAAGGTACGATAGGTAACGTTGTAAACAACAAAGGAAAAAAAACGTGAAAATTTAGCTTCAAGTGCATAAACTGTAACTCCAAATACGTATCCAAGGAAAAAACGGAATGTTTCGAATATTGCAAAAGTAAGATCTTTAATGTTAAGAGAAATTTGAGAAGTCAAAGGACAGTTGCACAATCATTAAAATGCTCAGTGTCAAATGTAAACAAAGTGATTAATACTAGTTAGAATCTTAAAAAGGCGAAAACACATGTCGTGCATCAGCTTTCTTCATGACATATCGCCGAACGCAAAATGCGCTGCAGAATTCTTTACGAGAAACATTTATCCGGATAAAATTGAAACAATGTTGTCACACTAGATGAATCATAGGTGTGAGCGACTAAGAGTATTTACGTATGTGCTCTGAAATCTTGTTTTTATTAAAACTTTGTTCGAAATTTGCATTTTCCACTTGCCGAAGTGCTGAAAAAATAACCTCATGAAGCTTGACAGGGACGATCGTAGGCAAAGTGCTTCCTGTTCAGTACTTTATTCTTTGATGCTTGGTTCTCCGTGCTCCTCGCCTTCGATTTTGTCTTGGTACATCAATGGCCTTTGTTCCTCTTTTGCGTCTGTATGGTTCGTATTCCTGTCAAACAAATGTGCCTGGATTAAAGACTGGTTATTACCAAACCTTTTGACAAGACGAGCGGAGTCAATCCTATCATCCTTGTTACTTGCATTCCTGTGCAGAAGACAAGGAACAAGAATTTGATGCTGATAAAAAAAAGCTTCGACGACTTCACATACAGAATCCAACAAACAACTTATTATGTAGACTGTGTGTAGATTCTACAGACTTTATATTGTGTTATGGTTTAGTGTAAAGTTAAAGATATTCTTTTCTGTAGTTTTATAAAAGGAAATCAAATGTAATTAATTTTTTTGTATTACATTTTAGAGCATTTCTAGAGGAAGATAAATTATTATTAAACTGGAAATCATTAAACGTCAGAACTTAGAACATGGGATAGCAATTTAGTAATTCATCCAGACATAAATAAGAAATGCATCTCCGTTGATAATACTTTTACCTTATAAGGCATTTCGTCCCTCCTTCTGCATGCCTTCGTGGTGTAACGGTAGCACACTCGGCGTGTATCGCGTGGTCCAGGTTCGAGTCTCGGCTAGGACATTGCAAATTTGTACGTCTCCAACATTAAAAAAAACCTAGTGACTCTACATTGGCGCCCGAACTAAAAGGTGGTGGACGATGATGGTTCACCACCAGGATTTGGTGCCTGGGTACCATAATCCCCAGATGCTCTTTAAAAGGGGGAGTATATATTTTCTTTCTCCTTTCTGCATACCTTCGTGGTGTAACGGTTAGCACACTCGGCGCTTATTCGAGAGGTCCACGTTCGAATCCCGCAGAGGGCATTGTTCATTTTTCGTGTTTCCTACTTAAAAAATCCTAATGACTCTAGAACCTCCTTCTTAAGTAAATTGATAAATAAATTGTAAGTAATAAGTAAATTGATAAATAAAAATAAAGATTTTCCACTTATTTTTGTTTTTGTTTTAATTATGAACTAATTATCTGTCTCTTGTTTCCAAGCATGTGCATTACGATATACGCTTTTTTTCTATTAAGTAACTTATTCCGATCTTTTGGATTACATTCTACTTTTGTTATCGTTTACGAATACATTCGCGTTAATTTCGTAGCCTTTTACGCGATTTTAATAGATTTCATTACTACAATTGTCGATTTTCTAAATTATACGCACGTATATATAGAGAGAGATAGAGATAGATAGATAAATAGAAAGATAGATAGATAGATAGACAGACATAAAGATAACTATAGATACAAATATTGTACTATTTTACTTCCAGAGTAAAACTTCCAGAGTGGCCGTGTCAAAACATAATTTTATTCCATGACAATTCACATCAGATCACTTTCGGTAGACAAGGCATTTATCCAACCATAGTTAAATACGATAATTTTTATTTACATTGGTTTTAAAGGTACAATGTTATGCATCTTCGAAAAGCATAGGCTGCGTAGAGTTGTTGGCATGGCGGAAGCTAGGAAAAGAAATGAATGCGAATGAATGTCGTAGTTGCTTGCGAGGAGTATTTATGCCAAGTATATGCGCAAGTACAACTAAACTGCTATTGGTTAATTCTAGGTTGCTATGTAACGTGCAAAGATTTCGAATTTGGGAGAACAGATGAATTCAGGGAGGAGAAATAAAATCTAGAATAGTTAATTTTGAGGTCGCCAATATATATATAGCATTTAGAACATTGGGAAATCTTTTTCCTTGAGCATTGTGATACCTATTGAGATTAACGAAAATTCTCTCTGCTCCGCTCTCCTTTTTGTCTTTAAGGTATGAGTTTTATTTTTTTTTCATGAAAAAAGGAACTTGCTCACTTATTGTAGAGAAATATTAGAAACATTATTTCTGCTGATAAAATATAGGACGAGCGTCAACTCTACATTATATATTTGCATTTTGTGTGAATAGTTTAAATTCTAAAGAAGAAAACAATCTAAAAATAAAGTACTTTTCTAATTTAGAAGTAATGCTTCCCAGCCTGGCTGAGCTGTTGAAGCTCTGAAAAAGGTAAGGCATTATGTAGCAAAATAAGCTTCTAAAGATTCAGAATATGTCCCAGAATAATATAACTATGTTAATGAGTAACCTATCCTAACGAGGAAAAATAGTAGATATGTAAACAATTGACTTTGCTTTCATTTTCTCTTCTACTACAAATTTCTTTATCTGAAACTGTTAATAAATTTTGCTCCACGGCATTCAAATCTTGTCGGTAGATAAACTCTAATGAAAGGGAACTCTAGACAAGTAATTTATTTTTATCATAGTAGAAAGTTCTCCTTTATTGTTTCGACCATGTATCGGAGGATATAGCTACTAAACTTTACTGGTGGTTCAAAAGGAGAGGATTAAGTGACTTAATAGCAAAACCAAGTCCTACTATGTACTTGCACCCTACTGAGAATTCTAATTGCGTTTCAGTTTGAGTACGCGAGCATATAAAGCATTCAAGTCCCACTGCCAAACAAGTAAATAAAAACTTGAAATCCCTCCACCCCCCCTCGATGTAATTTATCTTACTCACTTATTTTCTTTTTTATTTGCTGTTTTGGGTGGGACAGACCGTGACCTTATGTGGGTGTTTTATTTATTTTTTCTTATATTTTGCAAGGGGGCGTTTCTGGTTTAATTCTGAGTCTCGCCCGGTCGAGTTGAGAGCTTTTATAGTTTTTGGTGGGGCAACAGAGAGATAGGGACCCGATAAGGCATTGGTATTTTGTGTTTTGTTTTCTTTTTCTATCAGATAGACGCGTCAAGAATTTGTATCACGAAATGAATTAGCCCAGGTGTGTTGGCTTCTGAAACGATGAGCGACATGACCGTCACGTGCCTCATTTCCTCATGCGCTGAACAGAAAATGAACCAGCCAATGGCCATGAGTTCAAATAGAAAGTGGGGGTGAAAAAACTTTTCGCACCTCGTTGGACACAGAAATTAAGCTTTTTCGCATTCAAGTATAAATTTGAGCTGATTGAATACTTATGTTCTGGAGATGATTTTATTCTATGCTTTTTAAAGTTCCTGTCAAGTTTAGAAAAATTACGAATAAATCGATTAATTTTTAATAAATTTTGAAAACATATTACAACCCATGTAAATCCCACATTATTCAATTTCTGTATGTACGAATAAATTTTAATGTTTTAGACTGCAAACCCTTGCCTAACGCATGAGGTTACATCATTAATACATTACGCATAAGGACAAATGCATTCCGTAATGTTAACTTTCTTATGGAAAATGGGTTAGGTGTAAATCCCGTAAACGAAGTATGTATAACTTAATTAAAACTATTTTTAAAAATCAAAGTCAAAAACGAAATAAATGGTTATTGAAGGGGTTTTTAGCACTGCTTAATAAAAACGTGATACAATTATTTTTTAAAAACAAAACTGGAATTTTATTGGGATAATGTCTGACGCAGCTCTTTAAAATTCCGCGGTAGAGCGCAAAGTTTTCCAATGCCTCTCGAAAAGTATATTCTTGTTTCTTTTTTTTTTTTTTTGAGTCAATCTCGAGACATTGAAAATTAGTCATGTAAAATTAGATAGCTCTTATGTCTTTTTAACAATTCATTTAACTTCTTGTAAGCTAAAGAAGCTTTATCTTCTTCATTATCACTGCTTTAACTCTTCACGGGTGATGATCATCCAGTTCTCCATTTGTCATTTTTTGATTAATTCTTTGACTTCTTCTTCAATATCTCAAAATCCTTCACCGCCAGTTACTTTTGCAATTTGCATAATTTTCTTGAAGCCATTTTTAGTCTACGGAAATTCTTTAAAACTCTTGATAACTTCTGGCTGGAGCTGATGCCAGCAAGCATTCAGCGTTGATAAATGAACTTTAAAGCACATATGCGTGAAAGTCTAGAATTGGGCAAATTAAATAAAAACAATTCAGACACCGCGTATAAGCGGAAGGTAAAGTAATATCTGTTTTCCATTTGTAGCATTTTAACTTTAAAAAGAATTATTCAAGTTGAACATTCAATCACAAACCGGTTGGCTTTAATATTGTTTATGCTTGGTGGAATCAGAAATATTCTGAAAAGAATAATATTCATTTAGGATCTGATATATCAATATATAATGGCAAATATCATAAGAGATATAGCATTAAATAGTAAAACTTCCAATACATCTTCACTGGCGAAATTCAGTAGCCGTATTTTATTTATCAAAGGACTCAGAAGCTCTAATACCCGCCAATAATTGAATGGATAAACCAAGTATCATAGTAATACGTCTCTTGGTGACTGAACGAGCTTTCTACGTGTTTATTTCCGTAATATTCCCCAAATGTAACATGAATACTATCCACTCTGCTTAGGTTTCTCTTCTAAGAAAAGTACCCCTAGACTATCTAGTATTATAAAAGTAACTAAAAATAATTTAACAAAAATACTTATTTTATTTATCATAGTTTAAGTTAAAGTTTAATTGTTCTTTTGAGCAATAGTATTTTCCAAGTGATACGGGGACATCACATAGTCAAAAATGTTTTTAAACTAATTGCATTATTAGCTCCTTTATTTCTTAATTTTAATATATATGTAATTTTAAACTATGCTTTACACAAGCAGCAAAGTGACTAGATACTTAGGCTGCGACTTTTTATAATCAATTTAAATAAGTGTCATCTGAAATTAATGAAAATAATGCTCTCAGCTGCATTCAATATCAGGAATCCATAGATTAGTGAGAATATGAGTAAACTGCAAGGAAGAAACCACTTATTCTTAGCTTAAAAACGATCACACAGCTGCACAGGGAGTTAACAATTATATGAAACTTCTGAATGAGGTTTCTTAGAACATATCATCCGTAGTTCTGACAGAAAAGCCAGCTACCATAGCCTTATCCTTGAGTTCGAATTCCAAAAGGCATGAATAATTGTAAGTGTATAGACTCTTTATGGCATGAAGGTACTTAAAACCCAGTTCGATCTGAGAGTCTCTACGAGTGGTCGCCGGCAGAAGAGATTTTTATTATCCAATATCAGATATTTTGGCTCTAATGCCACGTGTCGTAGCATTATCAAGTTATTCAGAACAAAAAGCAGTAATTTGTAACTGATACTTCCGTCCAAGGAAAAGCTCTCTTTTAATGCCAGAAAATAATAGTGAACAACAGCATAGTAGTAAAGAGTAAAAACTGACTTCTTTATTAAAGAACTTAGAAGAATATTACCTTCCTTATATCTGTTATAAATATATAAGAAAGATAAAGTTTTAAGAAAAATTAAGAAAGAATTAAAGTTAAGAAAGTACTGTCTTGCTTATATCTTGCTTAGGTTTTAAGTTACGCATGCATGTAGAACCATTAATATTAAAATAAAATACTTTACTTCTAATTTTGCTTAGTTTTCGAATAGATTATAACGTATTTTCCCTCTTCTTTCTGCATGCCTTCGTGGTGTAACGGTAGCACACTCGGCGCTTATTCGAGAGGTTCAGGTTCGATTCCCATCGAGAGCATTGCTCATGTTTCATGCACTTCTGCTTCAAAATAACCTAATGTCTCTGTAAGGTCACAAAACTTTTAAATATGGAGAAACGTATTTTTTTTATTATTTCCTGGTGAAGGTATCCAGTAATAGAGTTAAAAACTGAAACAGAAAATATTGTCAATGTTTGAAGAACTGACAATGTAAACACGTGAAGTTATCTTGCAAAAATAATGGTGACGTGCTCAGCTCTGCTGAGGTGCGTCACAAAACTGATTGAAAAAGCTTTAAATTATTGCGTGAGAACACCATTTGCAACAGCAGTCGGACATTTCTCATCATATTATTCAGCCATTTTTTTCTTAAGCTCTTTAATCAACTGAATTGATTCTTCTATTTCATGCAACTTACATTAAATAAGCTTCACTTTTTTCTATGTTGCCTTCATTAGCGTTTTCTAATTTGTTCGGCTTTTAATCTTTCTTTTTAAGATTATTTTTATCGGATATTTCATCCTTATTAAACTTTTCGTTTTCCCCCATTTTCTTATGCTGTTTAATTTCCGCATATTTTGTCTTTCTTATTGTTTTTGCGGTCAAAATGCTTTGAATTTTGTGTTGCTCTTTGAAGCTTTCCTATCTTACGAAGAGATTCGTAGAAATTTGCGTTCAATAGGAATTTGCGAAATAGAGTTTTCTATGTATCTCCATATTTCCATGGTTGGTGCTATTCAAAATATATTCCTTTAATCTAACTATCTATTAATTTCGAATCACTCTTAAATATAAAAGTTGTTTTGCAGTTAAAGGTGAAGTGGAATTAAACATGGAGTTCTGATTTTTAATTAACTACTCTCAATAAAAAAGCTATTGAGAACCACAAAGTAATCAAGAGTTTCATTATTTATAGCTATATCTATAGAATTTGATGAATGTAAATTAAATACTAAATAAGTTTCAAATGTGCAAATACATTAGAATAAGTTAAGCTTAATGAACTTTGTGGGATCTAGTCTTCCTTGCTAACATCACTGTAACTAGACCTCTTTAAAAGTCTATGTTGCGGCTTCTCGCAAAGACTCGAAGATGAATACAAAAGGGGGAAGGATGTAAAAGAACCTTTTGTTGAATACAATACTTTACAGACAGCACGAACTTAACGTGCTTACACAGTCATCAATTACTTGTGGTGAAGAACTTAAAAGATAATATAACAACTAAATTCAAAATAAAGCAAGACTGCACAATTCGATTTAATCTAGCAGGTTGACTAAGAAATCTACACCCGTGAGATCACAATTCTCTCTCAAAAGCGAAACCACGCTCTAACTAAACTTTTCGCTACTTAAGTTTAAATACACTCTCGTTTAAACAAACTGATTTATATAATGACGAGGAAACGCGGGGGAAGTAATAAAAGACAGAAAAGGCTAATTAATTGAAATAACTGTCAGTAAAAATAACCGAACCCTACAATTTAATTTCAAAAGTAGCTAGCAACCTTTCATATGGCTCTAATTTCAATTTGAGCAGTTTCATTAACCGCGAAAAATATTGTACGAAAACAAACTTCTTCAAAATTATATGAGAAAAACTTGCTTAAACTAATAACTGTACGAGCTTTTTAAATTCAATTTAAATCTGTAAATTTCTATTAAATTAAAATGAATTAAAGGGCAAAATAAGAGGTAATTCATTTCAATAAAGTTTGAAGTTTAAAAATTGTTATATTTCTAATTTACGTTTACGCATATAATATTTTTACTATTTTTTGCAAACGTAAGAGGCTATTGAATTAAGTTAGAATATGTTGTTGTCCCCCCCCAAGGTAGTTGAAGTATAATATTCAAACTATTGCAAGTAAAGAACGAATATTCTAAAATAATACATATTCGAATTTTGTTACTTTCAGAAATGTTATAATTCTCTAACACACTGAAATTTTATATGCTTTCAGATCAGCAATAAATATACATTTTAAACACTCTTTGAAGAACTTCTTAATTTCCCATGTGTGCTTTCCTGATGGAAATGGTTAGTACATTCAGTTAGGAACTCGAAGATGTGTGGTTCGAATCTCGGAGAAGACACAGTTTTCCTGCTTCAAAAAAGAACCTAATAACCTCTACATCTCAACATTTAAATTAAGAATATGTATGAGATATTTTCCCCGGAGTGCTTCGAATAAATAATTACATCATACATTTTATTGATTTCATTCAGTTCAGATTCATTCGTAAAACAAATCTAAAACCTTAGACACAAGAAATTACTTAGACAGGTACCAATAATTTGTATTTATAATACGTGCGATCTGATATGTTAAAGTACATATCTCCTCTTATTAGTTTAATAATTCATTTCCATGTAGATCCAATTATCTTAGTCATACGGACTGAATCAATTAAATGCACTAGTTTTTATCATTTAATAATGATGAATTAAAACAAATAAAATATGGAAAAATAAGTGCGTTTTAATTTATTCTAAGTGAAGTCTTCGAACTTCGAAGTTTAGTTAATATCGATCTTCAAATCCCCTTTAAGGGAAACGTAATGATACTAAAATCATTTGACATCCCTGCGCAAATACTCCGAATTAATTATTTTTCCCAGTATACTTCTCCGCTATGATCCTTAATGGGAAGCACGCACTTCTAGAAATATTTGAGTTATTTAATTACTTCTCTCAACGTACGTTCTTGCTTAAGATATAGTTACAATTAATAGGATACCATACTTCGTTTCATAACGGATATATTCTTGTAGATAAACTTGGGATTTCGGGGCTTGGCCGGAAAGATTCTAACATCAGTGTTAGGAGAATAGTTATAAATCAGATTTATAACAATAATACACTTTACGGTTTATTTTTAGAATTAGTAAAGTAAAGGAAAGTACATTTGCTAGTCATAAAACTCACTATTTTAAAGAGGAAATTCCTTATTCATCAAGAAACCAGAACAGATACTGAATATACTAATTTACACAAATCTTTCAAAAGAGTGATTTATTTTTCATTTAGAGTCATTAGGTTTATCAAAGCAAGAAACGTGAGAAATGTGTAGTGTTTTCCCAGGATTCGAACTTTGGACATTTCGATTGGTAGCCAAGAGTGCTTTCCCATTACTCCACGAAGAATCAACAAAATACCTTACGTTATTTCCCAGTTAAAGAGCGTCTGAAAGGAAGTTGTCCAATAGCCAGATCTGGTGGTGACGAGTTATCGTCCATCACACTTCAGTTCGGGTGCCATTTGTAGAAAACGTTAGACATTTTATTCTGAAGCGGACACCCCGAAAATGGGCAGTGCCCTCATCGAAAGTTGAACTCCGGACCTTCCGATGTTAGCTGAAAGAGCTTTCAATTACTTCACAAAGGCACGCGGTAAGGGCGGAGAAAAGAACTTACAAAATAACTTAAAAACTTGTAAAACTCTCATTCGTTCTAAGCTAGAAGATCTGTGTTTAAATCCTTCAGAATTCAGTAGGGTAACAATTATGCTCCAGATCTAAGTAGTATAGCTCTGGTACAAGAGTAATGGCAGTAATTCAGCAATGATGATAAAGTCTCAAAAGATTTTTATTTATTAAAATACAACCTCTACATGTTTACAAACTAAACAAATGCAATCCGCGCTTGGCTGCTAAGTGATATGAAAATCCGACAGCGGGAAAAATATGTGTAATTTTTTAGTAGAATATGCATGTCCTTTGATAGGAAATGCATATTTTGCTACTTTCAAATTAGGAACTATTTTAGTTTTTAGAAAGGTTTTGACCATATAAGTGAAAAATCAAAGACATATTTCTCGAACTATTAATTCTCTTTTTATACTTGAAAAGATGTATCATTACTTCTCATTTTAATGCACATACTACAAGAAATTAAAACCATTCCTTTTATGAATCATTAAAGATGCTGTCCAGTTAATTGAAAAATCTCGATTTCAAGCCACGACAACTTCTCTACTTCATGTCTGATTTTTCAAGATTCCTGCTAACCCCCTCAAAGAAAAAATCCAAATGATCTCTCAATTAGACACGAAGTAAAATATTGCGGACACTTCACTCCTATTCTGCTGGCTGGATCTCGTCTTCTTGCCTCGTCGCCTTTTAAGTGCTGAAGGAATACATTTGGTTTGGTTTATTTTAATTATGACAAACCACACAAGGGTTATCTGCCTAAGGAGACAGATTCCTTCGTCGAGGACTTTATAAGACAAACTGGCTCTTAAACACTTTACATATGGGGAAAGCGCCCATGCAGCCGTCCTGTTCGCCTAGAATCGAGCCCAGGTCGAAACTACCAGAGCTGAGCCCCTTTACCGTTCGGCCGCTGGTGGGTCTGTTGAATGAATACAAGGAATTAAAGATATTATTCCCATGTATTCTCATAATGTAGTTATCAATACATACAATTAGCAAACTGGAAAGTTTCGAGGTCGCTACAGGGCGGGAGCACAGTTGAACTTTCAGTCTTCCTGTTTGGAAACTTAATATTTTTATATCACCATTTTTTTTTATTTTGAATGCATATATATATTATATTGGTTAATTGAAAATGGGTCTAACTCAGAACATAATACTGAAAAGATACTGGACCTTTTTAATGCGATGAAATCCATTAAGGTGCTGCGACCAATGCAAAAATCTCAAATTCTAAGATTTTGAAGTCAGGCCTTTCTATCAGAAAACAAAGCAACGGATTTAACTAACAGACTAGTTGGTTATTACAGTCTTTACTTAGTTATGTCTAATAAAAGCTCACATAGAGACTCGCGCTATTGTTAAGTACAATACATGTATTTAACCACGATGTTTTCGATTATTCAAAAATAATTCCTCCATCATCACATTAGTGTTGTAGAAGAAAGAAATGGACAAGTTCAACTTCTAAATTAAATCTTTAACTAAATTTCAATCATAATCCTCCGAATAAGGCTGATGCGACTGCGTAATTTGATCTTTTCCCTTGCAATAATCAATAATAAGATTTAACTTTGTATTATTTGTATCAGTAGTAAGATTAACTTTCTACTTTTGTATTAATGTTAAACTCCAAACTTTATCAAGTCTAAACTTTATTTTTCATTTTTATTAATTTTAGAAATTTTTATTCGTATTTTAGGTCTTCATTTCAAAGAGAGTTAATTTTAAAATTGCGTTTAAGTGAACTGAGCTAAGATACCCTTATGTGCCGTGAATCATGCAGCTGCAATGATTGCTTTTACATAAGTCATCCTTACCTTACTGATTAGCGCTGCTGTAAGGGGCTGCCTTATCTTTTTTTTTTATGGCCGGGAGCTTCATTTAACAGCCATTAGGCTTGCGCCACTACAAGGGCCGGAAGTGGTGGTCATTTCATTATGGAAGCACCAAATAGGTGGCCACCGTTGCCTCCTATGGACGGACGGACAGTCTCAACAATGCATTTTCTACAATGTGAACCAGGGCCCATCGCTACGGTAGTCAGGGTCACTAACCACTACACCGGCTGGGCGGTGGCTGCTTTATCGTTCGGCCCTCGAATCTCTAAGTAAGCTTAGGATGATTGTAAATATGTGGTGTCTTTGTTGCATGGGAACACATAAAATACGTATACGGCGAGTCGAAAATCCTCTCGAGTGTGTTGGTGGTAAAGGAAAAGAGGTGAGAGATCCTTGGATTCATTCCCAAACGGGATTCTTCATAATAGGGACGGAATTACTCAAACTCATACTGCAGCTATGAATTGCCCAAAATCATGGCAACAGCAATCGCAATCCTGCACTTCTCACCGAAATAAAATTCGTGGACTTGTTCTGATGTTACGTCAGTCAATTGGGATAAACCACAAAAACTTTTATTAAAATATAACTGTCACTGCAAACAAAAGACAAAGGGAAACAAAAACCCGATGGACATATTCCCAAGATGATTCCACGTTTATGTAAAATCATCTTAATTCTTGACCGAATGCTTAATAATCTATCCTGTGTTTAACAGCAATTCACTTTTTCGCAGCTCTCAATTCATAGTTTACGCAATTAGACCTATGAACTATAAAGACACGGAAAAGGTGGATTAAGCTGTACAGTAATAATGGCTGTCGGCAGAAAATGCAGTTGATTAATGATTATCTCTGCAACAAGACCATCCGACATCTATTTAGATAGCATGAAGTGCTGAATGGGTTTACAGACCTACGCTCAATTAATTACTTAGAATATTGCGTGAGCACTACTGTGCTTTGACAACACAAGAAACATTTTTGCCTGAGAAAAAGAGAGAACTGCTTCGAGCAATATTCATGAAACTGAAAAGGGAGAGCAATGAGAATCATGTTTCCTAGCCATGAAAATAGCTTTTTAGTAAAAAAAAAATCAAAAGTCATATTTTTCGCAAAACAGGTAGAGTGTTTCCATTAACTGAAGGGCCATTTTATATAGCCTAAATAGTATTCTGCAGTGTTAAAATAATGTGTAACATATCCTGTGTATAAAGGAAGCTACTTATTGTTTAATGCATGCTATTGAGCATTTCATCCCAAACTTTACATTTTATATTTCTCTTGCTACATTTTTTTCTTACAAAAATATTTCATTATAACTTTCATTGTTGCTACAAATTTTCCCTAAAATTTACTACATTTGTTCCTTAAAAATTTTAATGTATTAAAAATAAATTTAAAAAAATTAAATAAAATAAATTTTAAAAAATTTCTTTAGACAATAATTTGAATTTTCTTGGGATTAAAGACAGTCCACCCGCATATATAATTATGTGAAAGGAAAACTATGAACAAAATTGTTGTAAATTTGCAAAGGTAGCATGTTACTGACGTCAAGTTTTTAATGCAAATAGCCATTTCCTGGCATCAGAATTTTCAAGCTCCAAAGTGACATCTAAATCTGGTTTAGTGGAGAAAAACTAAATTCTGCTATAAAAAATAATAAATGCATAATTTCTGCAATTAATTAATTAGATGACTATAATGAAAGCAAACGTTTACATAAATGCATGCTCACATGCAATACAAATTACAGATTACCTTTTTAAATAAATCATAAATTTTAAGCTAGAATTTGCTTCAAAATTTGTTGAAAGAAATATCTTTAAATCTTTATCCGATTGCTTGGGACAAACAAAAGAGACAAACAGCATTAATAGCTGATTTTCTATTTGGATTTTCTTCTACGTTGAGAATTTAGTTGTTCCATGTATTTTGAGGGAAAATGTTCATTATTCGATGTGATTAAAATTTTAAATCACTTAAAATTTAATTCCGAATTCCTAGAAGATCCTATTTGGAATTTGGACTATTAGAGTTATTATTTAAAGCTACTCAGTTAAGTTATTTGGATTTGGATTTGTACTTAACTTCTCCTTTCCGTCTCCTCACCAGAATGTAGATGAGTTAGCTTGTATTTAAACTGAGGTTTTTGATTTTAAGACCGAGCATGTTTCTGTCTGCGCTTGCAAGCTACATTTAGTTACTGCCAGCTTTGATAGTTGTAATTAAGCGGTTTTACGTTATAGCGCTGCCGACATATTGATTTTAAAGCTCTTATAGAATTATTGAGCCATAATAAAGTAAGATGTAAATTGTATAGTCTTTGAATTGTATAGTTCCACGTTTAAGTTGTATTTGCCTGCTTCTGTTTAGTTTTCTCACCACGAGTTGCAACTGAAATTGTTAGCGCAAGAAAGTGCATTTACTTTCTAATTTATTTTTAATTGAAAAAAAAGATTATTAAAATCTGATCATGATTTGCAGTTACTGTATTGTAATTCGCTTTCCGTCTGTTGGGGTTATTAGTTTCAAGTCGGGAAAACCTCATAGACTCTTATGAAAATGTATGTAATGTTATTCAGGACTCAAAATCTTTTCTCCTACTGAGAAGAATTAAAAGCCTGTTAATAGTAGAAAACAAATTCATTTGGTTGCTTAATCCAAAAAAAATCACTGAAGGAAGATTCATTCAGCACCAGGGAATTACATTTTATAAAGATTAGCACAATAATTAATTTTGCAGCTGGAATAAAATATTTATATCCAATTCCAATTATTTTGGTCAGATTCTGGAATTTCGCAGAATCCATTCAGAAAACACTCAAATAATATGCAAAATCAAAGCAAATATAAATATTTAAATGAAAATAGGTTCCTATTCTGAAGTACCAAACTTTTTACAACACAGCAAGATAAGACTGTTAATATCTATTGCTTTTAACTTTATTATGATCACAGAAGTCAATCAAACATTATTATTTTTTATTCCCATGCAAGAAGTAATTAAATAAATATAGATGTTCAAAACTACATATAATTCAGAGGTTTTAAAATTCCTTGTTGCTTTATGGCATTATTACGTTTAAATTTAGGCTATACCTGCGTAATATCTATAACCGATGAAGCGTTTTAACGGGGAAAAAGAGCATTGTATCATTATTCAGCTGTGAATATGAAATCTGTGCTTGGTATGTCCCACAAAGTTCGTCAGTACCTTGTGATTAACAAAACAACGCGAAAATTTTGTCGAAGACACATTAGTCTATTTTCCCTTAATCGCTCTTATCACTGTTTCTACAGAAGGAAATCACCTATTTGGATATGTATTGTCTAGCAAGAGGAAGCAAAATTTTTAAACGTATACCGCATTTGCTGACATATTTCTTCCTCCCTCTTGTTTTCACCCTAAGGTTTCAGCATATAATTTACAAATTTTTATTTATCGTTACAGTGCAAAAGATCTGTACAAATGAGAAATTATTTTGCATAAGTAGAAGGAATACTGTTAAATTGATAATTCCCTTCAAAATGTGTAATATAATAATATTAGTGTGTCTTTTATGTATGCTTTTTAATGTGTTATTATTATAATGTAAGTCGTCTCTTTAGAAATAATGTACACCGCACATTTTCTCCTCCCGGTGTTTAAGAGTTAAAATTTATAGAAAAAGGGACGAAAATAAGCGAGTAAATACCGTATTTATAATCTAATATTTTGTCACCCACTTGTCTGTCTTGACACAGTAGTTAGGAGATACTATTTTATTAGAATCCATACCACAGCAAACTTTTACGCCATCAGTCAGCCTCTAAATTCATTAAAATCGGAACCGTTTATGAAGAAACGCCGCAAAGACATTAAAAACAATATTTCTTTCGCAAGTATTGTATCGTAACAATCAGACCCTAGAAAGTTCTGTTCTCCTAACAGTTTTATAGTCAGCTGTCGAAAAATTACTGAACGAAACTTATCAGAGGGAAATTCTTTGCCTTAATTAAATGTCTCTGCCGCTCGAATGCTAAACTCAGAGTGTAAATGTTTGCATTCCTGGCATCCCTCCTAAACCTACAATGTTTGATGGGGAAAAAATGGTACAGAGAATAAACAGAGGTGAGATGCATTTAATTTGCTACCCCTTATTCTTTCATGGCATTTGTTTTAAGCACTGTGATCATAAAAGGAGAAACTGAATCGTAATGTGTCATAACATTTATCAAAATTTTGCTGATATACCGAAGTCATGCATGATCGTGTGTTAATATATTAGCTTCAAAGAGTTACATAAAATTACATATAATATACAAAGAGTTCAATAAAGGAGCCTGCTTGCTTTATTTCCTTAATAACTTTGTCTACACCTGTACATTCAAATACAAAGTTTCCTAAAATAAGGTAGCGAATTTTATAAAAATAGAATCAAGGTATCATCTGAAGTTTCTGTAAATAGAAAGTCTGCCTGGTCCCTCTAGAAAAAACATTTCAATCAGCTTATGTTTTAAATGTTAACGTAACACATTCCACACCTTTGCGTGAAGAATTAGTGGAGGTATTCCAGAACTAATATACTGATTTAGACCACTTTTAGATGTTAGTTCCTGGTTAAAATTTAGGACTTTTCCTCCAAATTTAGGGAGCAAGAGGAAAACAAATATTGCTTTCATTGTTAATGGTTCCTATTGGTACAGCAGCTCTTGTAATTAAATTTATAGCTGATCTCTTGAAAAGGTTAATTATGCATATTTCTACAGATCTTGCATTTAAAAATATGGAACCTTTTATATTTAATATACTGAAGTGTAATGCACATTTTTACTAACTAGAATTTTTACTGTATCTTCTCAGAAGATAATGGTCCGATGCGCTTTATCTGAGAAGTGTAAAGCTCATTTCTGTTTGATTGGATATGTTAAAAGCCTCTAATCAGCAAGGCCGTATATACACGGCCTAGAATACTTTTTACGATGTCCATAAGAACGCATATATACGTGCATCATAAAATATATTCAAGAAATTAAGTATATAAATCCAGGTATAAAGTACCAGGGGGCATTCTGACGTTAAACTCATGAAAATAATGTTTTTTCATGGTACTTTTGGGAAATTTGTGCTTTTTTAGCAAAACCCCGAGCCAGCCAGAGGGTTAACAAACAAGACTATCTTTTTGGTGCGAAAACAATTCACAGGAGATGCACGAGAAACACTCGCTTTCGGCAAAGACCACTATAGGGGTGGCTTACGGTATAATGGCATCATCTAACCATTTGTTTTCCTACAAAACGAAGCAAGCGATATAATTACTGGAGAGCAATACTGATTAATAATAACAAATGTTTTGTGGTCAAATTTGAAGGACATGTTGTTCTAACAAAAGGAAGTCACACTGCTTACTCCACCATCAGCATATTTCAAGGGAACTTTGGTGAAAGAAAAATTTTATAAAATGCAATTGCTACTTGAGGTAGAAGAAATTGCGTTTATTCAAAACATAATGTCACAAATTGTACTTCAAAATAATGCAGAAAGTTTGGTTGTGCCTGAAATAGTTTTTATTATTTTTCATTTGAAAATTGGCTAACCAGCGTCCGAGCGGCAAAGTCACCTAACACTGGTAGTTCGGTCCGAGTTTCGAATCTCGACAAACGAGCTGGCTGCATGGGCGTTTTCGTGTTTTTTCCTGTTGTATGGTGTATACGAGACAGTTTCTCTTAGAAAGTCATTCCCGAAGACATCCCTTCTCTTACGCAGATAGCTCTCGCGTTCTTTGGCGTAATCAAATAAATAAAAAAAAAATCATTGCAAAATTATATAATTCGTATTGGAAGGTCCTTTAGTATGTTATTTTGTTTAATGGCCGACCGCTTTAGTTTAATAGCCATTAGCCTTGCGCCACAACAAGGACAGGAAGTGGATACCATTTCATTATGTAAGCACCTAACAAGTGGTCACTCTTGTCTCCTATAAAAGGACGGAAAGCAACTGTCCGTTGCAGCCTTGTCTCTTCCAAGATTCGAAACCGGGTCCATCGCTACGGCAGTCAGGGTCGCAAATCACTATACCGGCTTTACCCTTTATTAAGGATTTCAAAGGACTTATTGAATCATATCCTCTTAACTTGCACAGAAAATTTTTCTATTTGTGCTTACATTTTTGAATTGTTTCCATAAACCAAAATTTTCTAAATCATATGCTGAAAAACTAGCGAATAAAATACGCAAGGGGTAGAAAATATAAGAATAAATACTGCATATAAAATATTGTAAAATTCAAAATATTAATTTTTAGTATTTTTACTAAAACGAATTTAATCCATATTTATGTACAAATGTTTACTTAACATAAAAAGGTGTCGTTGAGAAACTTACTTTTGAAAATTTAGAATGCATAGCTGCCTTTAGCAATATCTATATAAGGTCCACCAAAATTTTAATAAAGAATATTGCAGTCAATTTTGATAGCATTGGGATATTTTAATACTATGGCTATGAAATGTTTTTCTCTTTTCATTAATATCTTTTTGAAACCATTTACCTGCATATAGTTATATGAGTTAAAAATTTGACTTAATTTGCCCATTCAGGAATAATATGATGGTATTTTTTAAATGCATATTGTTTTCGGAACTCATAATTGAATGCAATACCATTGATACAATAGTGGAAACTTTTGTCACTTATTTTGATGCTATGTTTTCGTAAACGAAGTCAACATATTAAACACAATTTCTACCAGTTGTGGCCATATTAGAACACTCCTGCATCTGTTATGGGAAGTATACGCTTTTGACATCGAAAGTTTCAGACTGTAAACTAATATATTGAAACAGCTTCTGTAAATAGGAAGTATATGCTTTTTGACATCGGAAGTTTCAGACTGTAAACTAACATAGTGAAACAGCCCCTGTAAGTTTCCGACTAAGTTCCCTTTTCCTGCTGTTTTTCTTCTTCGCCTTATCTTTAATTCACACACAAATATACAGGGTGTTTATAAAGTCCCGGACCCATTTTGATGTTTAATAATTCATAAAATAATAAAGATAGATTAAAATTAATAACATAAATCGTTAGATAGACTCAAAAAGTTTCATGACCCTTGTCAATGAACTTCCACGTGTGCGCCCTTCGTCGCACGGAGAATATCAAGTCGATATTCAATTTCATGCCAGGTACCAGCAAGCATGTCGGCATCCACAGAGGTTATTGCGGTTGTAATTCTGGCTTTTAGGTCATCAATGTTCGACACTCTCCTCCTGTAAACGTTGCCCTTTACAAATCCCCAAAGGAAAAATCCAGCGGCGTTCTATCAGGTGATCTGGGTGGCCAAGGAACTGGATCTCCTCGCCCAATCCATCTTCCCGTAAAATGGTCATTCAAAGAACTACGAACGATGGTACCCCAATGAGGTGGTGCACCACCTTGTTGCAAAAAGACATGTGGCTGAAGCTCTTCTAGTTGTGGAAATACGAAGTTTTCCAACATGTCTAAGTATACGACTGATGAGACCGTCCAGTTCCTTGGCCACCCAGATCACCTGATATAACGCCGCTGGGCTTTTTCCTTTGGGGATTTGTAAAGGACAATGTTTACAGGAGGAGAGTGTCGAACATTGATGACCTAAAAGCCAGAATTACAACCGCAATAGCCTCTATGGATGCCGACATGCTTGCCAGTACCTGGCGTGAAATTGAATATCGGCTTGATATTCTCCGTGCGACGAAGGGGGCACACGTGGAAGTTCATTGACAAGGATCATGAAACGTTTTGAGTCTATCTAACCATTTATGTTATTAATTTTAATCTATCTCTATTATTTTATGTGTTACTAAACATCAAAATGTGTCCGGAACTATAAACACCCTGTACGTTGCACCAGTGGAAGTGTAATACAAAATCAATCTTTTTGGAAGAGTAATGCTAAATAATACTTAATTAAGCACTCTTTGCTATATATCTTCTCTCATATATTTCATTTCCCATATTAGATGGTATAAATTTTGCAGCACTACGCGCAGATTTTTCTACTAATTTTTCTAGTTTTTCTCTCAACAACAAATAGAAAATTTGTCAACTTTCTCAATAACTGATGCAGAAAGCGATGTACTATATAGTATATACATTACGAACGCTATCGATTTAGCATGCATTCCACTTATTTCTTTCGTACTCAATCTTAGTACTTAGTAAATCGGATTTAACAAGAAAGGCTGTTTATCACAGAACAGTTAAAAAAATCAGTAGTTTCTCTATGTTCTCGACTTAGTGTATATAATATTTTCCTGCAACCTTTAGCGGAGTAATAAGTAATTTCTTATTGATTGCACTGATGTGTAATGTTAAGCCCAATAAAATACTCTTTCATTTTGCAAAAAGAATAAATCGAAATAAACATCTAATATTTGTCCTAAAATTTTTCCCTTAATAATTATTCCCCTTAACATAAATTTTCGTCTGTTTCTTACTGATGAGGATTTCATCTAATTAAATGAATTAGATTAACAATTCTCCGTCACATTTAAATTAGCTTTCCGTGTAGCGAATTTTCGAAAGGTAGGTAGTTAATTATGCAAACATGCGAGGACTACGTATCTTAAGTAGATAGATAATTGACCAGTGCAAAGAACACGACGACTATCTACCTACCTTAAGGGTGGCTACCCACTCGAAATATTCGAGTGAATTAGATTTGTGGGAGACCTTATAAGGGAAATTGGCTTTCATTCACGTTAAGCATAGGGAAGAGGGGAGGGGACAAGGAAACGTAATTGTAGCCAACCGTTCAAGGCAGTTATAATAAATAAGCAGAAACGAGCACTAGATGGCGCTAGCAGTATTTAGTTGTGTTAGAGACTAAGACAATGTGGTACTCAAAGGCTTTTGCAAGAACCTATTTTGACATTTTGTTTTTAGGGAAATCAGTTAATATTTATGTTACAGATAAGAGAAAGTTATAAAAACTAAGTGCAATAAATTTTAATTAGGTAAAGGAAGCTGCAAAATAAGGGTAAGGTTTTCTGAATATTATAATACGGATTACGTAAAAATTTCCTTGCAAGAATTTTAAATATATTCAGAAAGGAATGCAAAGTGGATGGTTATTTAGTTACATTAGAAACGGAACTTCAAATACAGAGGGTGTTTAGACATTTTTAGAACGATTTCAGGGCCGTTTAACAGATGTTTAAAATGCAAAGAGTATTTTTCTAAATGTTCGATCTGATAGCTTTGTTTTCTGTACTAAAATTCTGCAGCGTGATTTCCATGATAGAAAGTTTTTCATAAAATTTCCAGAGGTACTGATTTTCCATTTCTCTTCCACTGCTTTCCAGAGCCCATCTATCGTGGTGGGTATTCGTTTAGAAAGAGTTCTTTTCAAGAGACCAAACGCACAATAGTCCACAGCTGAAAACGTCAAAAGACTTCGCAGAAATACGTTGAAAAGATATACAGTATACAATACTTGTATCAGTCGTCCTCTTTCTAAGAATATAGTGGTATCTTTCGAAGCATGACTTGCTGCTTTGACATGATGCAGTTTCATTCTTTGAAAGCCATTGGGATAAAGAAATAGAATTTCTTCTACCAATGTCGGATCTAAAATTTTTTTGATAGTACGTTGCGTTAATTTTAACAATTTTTCCCACTTTTTTTTTTTTTAATTTCCCACTGTAAGCGACGTACTGAAACTTTCTTTCCATTGACAGAACCAACCGGGTTTGTACAATTTTGCTCTTCGTTTTCGATAATTAATAGACCTTTTTTTACTGCAATCATTTAGGTAAACTCATACTTCATTTAAGGGTTACAAAGTATTTCCATTAATCTCCTGCTAAACAGTTTGTGACAAAGGGTTCTGCAAATTGTCCTGGGTTGAGCCACATGCGTCGATAAAAGCTGGTGAACATTATATTTTTTAGCTTTTTTAAGTTAAACGTTGGTTTACTATTTTATTCATTGTTGCTACAGATGTATTTGAAGACCTTGTAGTTAATTTCTGCGCCGGCAGATTTTCTGTTGTTACAAACTAATTAACTTTAGAAACATTGGGAACAGTAGGTACCTTTATCGGGTATTCGACTGGAGTCATCTTTCTACGTAGAAGTAATGAGTAACAGTTTTCCCCTTCCCGATTAATAATGTTGCTTATTTTGCACGTAGAAATTTTAATACCATGAATTTCACAATGTTTTAGATTATGGAACAGGAATATTTCTATTTGGAAAGCGCTAAAACATATCCTTCAATCCCCAGCTTGTCTGCATGCGACATTTTGAAAAACGAATAAATTTACAAGGAGCAGACTATATGTATCATTTCAAATAATAAATTGTTGCCCGAAATTTTTATTCCAAAAATTTTAAAAAATTTAAAAATCCTGTTTTCCTAATTCTTTATAAAAATCGTTCTAAAAATATGTAACGTCATCTGTATATGTAAATGTTTTCCTATGTTACTTTTGATTATTCTTTTCAAAAGAAGGTAATGTTTACCGCTGCATGTACTGAAGCTATGCCTTCTTTAAAAATGATTCTTTAAGGATGAAAAATTGATGGGGGGGTTCAGATGGTTAAAGCATAAAAAACTTGCTTGATTCTTGCTGAAATCCGTTTGTAATGGGCAATTATGAAAATTGTAAAGGAAAATAAAATTTTAGTACGTATTTGAAATTCATTTAAAAGAATTATCATAGTATATCCAAATGAATTAATGATTGATTATTTTTTTTAAACATCAGCTTAAGGATATTTCAAAGAGGGCGAAGTAGAAAGAAAAGGAGTTTTTCTTGAATTATTTAATTTCGCGATGGAATTTAATCTCGATATTTTAACAGATTTCTCTTTTCCCATAAACCGAATTTATACCCAACATCAGCAATAATATCTAATTTCTATCTTTTCTTCTTCAGTTTATGTTAAAGATTAAAAAGAGAGTGAATATTTAAAGCAGCTTACTAGAGAGCTTAACGCTGACGTATGAAAAATAAGAAATTAATAAAAAATGAAATTATGATATCAATAATAAATCTATTTAAACATGTATTAATTGACTTATGTTTTACTTCCCTTATAAATACTTCATGCAACTACAGTCATTATTTTAACTTATAATACAATCTCAATTACATACATTACTCTGGATCCTACTTCGAATCACTAAAAATTCAACTAAAACTGTAAAACTGACTTTGGAATTCTGAATAAAACTTTTGCCAATTTATTTATTTTGTTCCAATGGTGAGCTCTAGATATTTATTGGCATTGGCCACTACTAAGGCAGGGAACGGTGATCTCTTTACTCTAGAGGTGGGCCTCATGTGAAGGGACGCACAAATTCGTCTCAAATCGCAATGCCTTTCCTGGGATTCGAGCCCGGGCCCTTCCGTACGACAGGCAGAGTCACTAACCACTTTCCCGTCTGGGCGGCTTTGCCAGTTTACATAGTTCAATATTGTTTTAAACTTTCTTTCAAAGCATAATAATTAATACCACATTATTAGTTGAATATTTCTCTGCAAAATTACCTGAAAAATCAGAGAATTTTTATGTTAAATTACACAAGTGCAATTTATTATTTTGAATGCACTGTTTTCATTTTTGAAAACATAAATTCTTATGTTTATTATTTTCCTGGAGATATATATACTGTTAAAAATTATGACATTTGCTACGATTTAAAACAATTACCTTATGTCAATTACGCTTAAGTTTTTCTTTTGGGGCTTTCAATGGAATAATTTATTCATTTCAGAAGTTTATGCAAATCTCAGTCATATACGAGAAGTAAGCTTAGATACTATTATTCCTTAATTGCAACTTGTACTGAATCCTCCTGAGATTAATTCCTGTCGCTTTTGGGAATTTGATCCTCTGTTGCTCTTGACTGTTAAAGCCTTCTGGCGGTCAGTGGGAATTCAGACCAAATAGCTACACTATTTCTGCAGGTGTTTGAATTACGAAATGTTAGCAGATTCATGTTAACAACTGTGCATTTGTTTCTAAGTTACATAATATTCACGTTTTGGGTTATACATTATTTTAAATAAGACCATAAACTATGCTTCAAATAAAGTTTAAGTTATTGTTAATTTAGTAATGTTATAAGTTCTTTACTTTTCTGCAACTAATAAAGTAGGATTAATAATTTATGTAGGTTAAGCTAGGCCTTTAGGTGAACTTTCAGGTTACATATGCAGTTTAAATTTAGAAATACAGTTGCTGAGTCGCGTATATAGATCAACAGTATTTGTCGTGATATCTTTAAGTACATATATGTGCATACTGAAATGTGTTTAAACAATTGAAATAGTGAATCGGAAAGAAATGAGTCCACGACCAAAGTAGCGAGAACATTTTAATAATGAAAGTAAATTTTAGTTTAAGGAAAGTTTCAGTTTCAGTAAAGAAAATGCAGGGTGTGTGTACCTTGATTACAGGACATGATAATTCAGGATTGTGCACGGATAAGGAAACATGCACAGAACTTCAAATGCATAAATTATTACAGTTTAAAATAATATCGGAAACATTTTTAATAACCTCCCGTGTGTGCGCTCCTTATAAAACGCAAAATATACAACGAGTATTGAATTGCCTCCCAGACGGTAGAGTGGTTAGGGCAGCCTGACTCCGATAGCAAAGGGCCCGGGTTCGAATTCTAGAAAAGGCATGGATGTAAAATTGGCTGTCCCTTCATAGGAGGTAACAGTGGCCACATATTAGGTGCCTCCATAATAAAATGGTCACCACTTCTGGCGTTCGTAGTGGCCAATGCCGTTATAGGCAAGTCTCCGCCATTGAAAAAAAAATGTATTGAGTTTCCCTCCACGCACTTCTCCTAATATAATTCCCCTAGATTTCTTTCCTTGGAGTACGTTACAAACATCGTTCACACAACAGTTACCTATATTGTGATCTTGTGACAGAGCATCGCAGACGCACTTCACGCAATAACACCAGAAATTCTGAAGTACGTGTAAAAATAAGTACTTGTCGGATATTTTGTATTTTGCATACGGAAGTTGTTTAAATGTTTTCGGCATGATTATAACCTTTTGAGAGTTTGTTATGTATAATTAGGAATTATCATGTTTTGTAATCAAGAAAACATTCTGTGGGCATTCTGTATTGCTTTGTCAAAGAGTTTTGGGGAAACATTGGATCAAACCATTGGCTGCTTGGAGGATTAAAAAATGGGTTAATTAATATGTAAACATAATTTTACATAATATATAGGAATACATTAAGCTTTTTACCTCAAAGATATATCTAGATAGGACTGGTAAATGTATACACATATTTTTAATAGAATTATAATTAGAATTGTTCTATTTCCTAGTGCAATGCAGCGCGTAATATATTTTAAGAAAAAGCTACGCCTGAAAATAAAAATACAAGAGCACGTGCATTTAACATTGAATAAAAGTTTATCTCCGTAACTGACATTTAATTTGAATAAATGTAATTGACTACTATCTTAGCTATAACCGTAATTCTACCCTTTTTTTGCTTTCCAGAAATTGCTAGAACTGTCTCGCGTGGCCGATTTAAAAAGTATAAAAGCCGGAGAGAAACATTTCATCTCATTAGTTGTTTAAATAACTGTAGTTGTTGTTTATTAAACGTTGTTGTTGATTGTAGCGAATTCGCGGTGAGATCAGATCAGCTTTTTCTGCAATTTTGGATTGCGTCCTATTTAATGTTTTAGTAATTTAAAATATTACTACTGATTATATTGCGTGATACTGCGATACTGTGCGAGTATCTCTGAGGAAACCTCCAGCGTTTTGTTACATTTCTTGTGATAAGAATAAGTTTTGTTAACTTTTTATCGGACTTGTGGATTTAATCTATTACGAACCCGTACGCACGCAACAATATATTGCAAAGTAAATTACAGAAATTTGACTAAAATTACAAAAACGTTTATCATAGGAACGAAATAATGACTGAAATATAGAAATTTAATACTGAAATAGAATATCAGGCGTTTCATTAGCCTTACATGTTCTTATTTTGTTCAGTGCACCTGAAACTGCAAATTTCTTTCATTGCTTCTAAAGGTTAGAGATATTTTAGAAGTCGAAATAATACTGCCGTGGGTCTAGGAAAATCAAAACAGTAATGCCGAAATTTCTGTCTCCTGTTTATACTCTTTAAACACATTTCAGGCTGATTAATCAATCATTTATGGTAAAAGAAGGAGAAGTAATCTCCATTTCCCTGAAGTACTTCTTGCTGGATTACTTGATTTAGGTAAACACACTGGGGTTATCTAACCTAAGCTTCAACTCAATCAAAAGTATCTCTCCGTACTTTCAAAGGATTAATGATTGCATTGGCACTTGCATCCAACGAATTGTTGCTGATATATAGTTGTAAGTGAGGTATCTTCTAGTGGTACATTTCTGTACTCAGCATTGCCAATAGTTTGCAGTCTTGTTAATGGTATATTGTTTTAGTCTGTATATTGTTGCCAATGGGTAAACATATCTTGTATATTTGAAGGATTGATGGTCTTGGGCCTATTTTTATTTTCGAGGGAAGTAATAATTTGAAAATAAGAGCATATATGTAACTATGTTTGCATACAAATAGACCCCCATCAATTAAAAGATAAGAATTAGAGTCTAGAAAATTTAACAGTATTCATAATTTACTTTCGAGGTCTGTTGCTCAAAAATATTTCACGAGAAAAATATGCCGTAATTTATTTATACATATATATGCATACATACAACTGTGAAGTGTACTAAATTTAATTTTGTTTTAATCTCGTATTTCTTATAAATAAAATACTTAAGTTTATTCCGTTTGCAAGTAATCACAGTCTTCGAGAAAACGCGAGACCCATTTTTCTCTTTCTCAACACACTATTTAAACTAATGCATATTAAATATTTATGATAGTAGAAATTCATTATTCTTATTCAAGCCCCCCTAAGCAAAAATATTGGATGTTTTTAATGCCTTTATAGTTTTAGTCTGCAACATTTTCTGCCTTTCTCATGCAATATTAATGATATAAATATAAGTACTGTGCTTTTTTATGCTTTCGAAGAACATAACTTTTGAGTCTGAATATTTTATCTATATTCTCTTTTGCTAATTAATTTGTAGAAACTTCTTTGAATCTAATCAAAGGAAGTGTTTGCTTAATGACGCGCATGAATATTCTCATAAATACTTTAAACGAACAGCTGAATTTTTTAGAAGAAATCATTGCCTAAGAGATTTTTAAATAATTAGTGTTTGAATTCAGCGTAGCTATGAATTAGATATTAAGATATCTGCAAGAGAGGAAGTTTATTGGATATTCAAATAAACTGTCATTTTCAATTGGCTTCTTCAGAAGTCGTCACCATTTTTCCCCCAGACATATCCCTAATTTCACTTAAAGTATCTAGAAAATGATATATTTGTTACTTCTTATGTTTAGCAATTTAAATCTCGTGCAAAAGAATATTTGACCCTGCTTCTATTCTTTAAGCTACCATATGATGAATACATTTTTTCTCTATGAAATATGTACTGGTCGATTAAAGTCGATTGGTTAAAACTGTGGAACAGGAACAGTTCTTTTAAGGTTAATATCGGCGAATAGAGGCTGGCTGCATGTGGTTTTCGTAGTGTGCAGTGTGAATATGATTAATTTTTATTGAAAAGTTTATTGCACTGACATTCCTTTTCTATGCTGATAACTGTCGCTTGCTTTTTCATAACAGGTTAAATAAACGAAGTTTCCGGGTTAGGTCTCTGGTAGCTGAATTGGCTGGCTGCCTGGAGCTTCAAGTGGTTTATCTTAAGTATCATGCAACCAAATAGAGGCTGGTCATAAAGAAATTTTGCCAGCATCTACACTTCTAGCGTCCATTCCGGTTACCGATCGAGATGAGATTCCAAATGCAGTTATTCGAAGGTATGCGCTCGAGATTCTGTAAGCGGCTACACTGGGGCGCTCACAGTTACGGTTAGAGTTACAGAAACTCGAAAATGTTGAATGGCAGAGCCAACTTTTTCCGGTCGCAAAATGTTCACCGCATGCGAAAACCCTAAATAACGTTGGAACAGTACCAATGTGTCCAAACACTGGCGTGTTATGCATACATAAAAAAGGGTTCTGAAAACCGGCCAACGAAACACGTTCTGGGCGCACGCTGAAAATTTGCACATGACAGGACAAGATACCGATCACTGATGACAACACATATCGAACAAAAGAATATTTTTATTTAGATCAAACATTTTCCACATGGGCGCCATCACAGGCAAGTACGCATTGCATCGGGAGACGGTGGACAATATCCCTGAACGCAACATGGCATAAGGGATGCTTGCAGTCTCATGCGGTATAGGATCCTTTAAATCCGACAAAGCTTGCAGATTGCACAAGTAAACTCTGGATTTGAGATATCCCCAAAACCAGAAATCCATAGGCGTCAGTCAGATCGGAGGATGGCAGAGCCACGAAAAGGATAATGGCGTGAAATGATGCGATCACCAAAATGCTGTTCCAGAACCATTTAACAAACCTCGCTATATGTGGAGGTGCACCATCTTGCATCCAAACGATGTCATTGAGTGCATTCCGCCTACGCAATTCCGGTAGTAGCGTTCATCCCATTTTGGTAATACAGTTTTATCAATTCATCAGGAACTTTCCCAGGCAGAGTAATTTCGTCGTAATGTGCGAGTTCCCGAATGACGAATTCGCTTACCCGCCTGGCATTTTATCGATTTCTTACTCTGAATATCTGGCGATCGGCGTTCTGTGATTGGTATCTTGCCTCTGTTATAAGCAAATTTTCTGCGTGCTCCCAGATCGTGTTTCGTTGGCCGGTTTTCAGAATTCTTTTTTGTGTATGAAAACACGTCCGTTTTTGGACCTATTGCTACAGTTCCAACGCTATTTAGGGCTTCCGCACGCGCTGAACATTTTTCGACCGTAAAAAGTTGGCGTTGCCATTCGATATTTTCGAGTTTTTGTAACTATAACCGTAACCGTGAGCGCCCCTGTGTTGCTATTCACAGAGTCTCGAGGGCATACCTCCGAATAACTATATTTGGCATCTCATCTCGATCGGTTAACCGGAACGGATGTTATAAGTGCAGATGTTGGCAAAGTTTCTTTATGACCACCCTGTACTTATAGTTTGCTTAAACCATTCACAAAAACAAAGCGTATATGTGGTAGGCAGCTATCGAGTACATTAAAATACCATATTTACTTGCGTATCCCCTTTTTCCAACTAATTTTACCTCTTGAAAACCTGAAGGGGGAAATATGTGATGTATACTACGTATTTCTAAAGACGCGGCTTAAGTAATACACATTGCGCATTAAAACGCACGCATAAAAACGTTATTATATTATGCACTTCAAAGGACTTATCAATTTCAGTAACATATATGTATATATATAGTTTACTTTCCTGTCTGTGCGTATATTTTACATTGTCATCATAGATCCGGAGCTTTTAAATCACATGCGGGAAAAACTAGGGAGAAAGTTACAGCGATTAGAAAAATATGCAAGTAAATACGGCAATTAATCCCTGCCAACCAAATGTGCATATAGTAGTTCTTAAGTATCCTGTTAATCGGCTTTTAATGAATTTTACTTAGTACTTCCTTTAGCCAAAAAGTTAATCTCACGTTACGTTTCAGCAGAATAAAATCCTAAATCTTTAATGGAATATGTTAGTTAGAAAATATTGATAGGCTAATATCTTACAGTTTGTTAAGTACAAACATTAAGCTAATTAATTACAGTTTGTTAAGTTACAAACATGAACATTAACTGCCGTTAAGCTCATGTTGTATCTGTCTGATATTTATTGTGTTACTGTAAAGTACTCTGCAAAAACATCGAATGATTTTTTTAACTTTTTGAAAATACCTCCAGTTTCGTTTTACTTATACGTTTGGATATATGTGTCACTTATGAGTAAACAGAGTCAGCATCAAAATATATGAAAATAGAAAATTTAGAAGTTTCATTTTTTTTTTTTGGACGCACGTTTGTCTTTTTTTTAATCACAGCTGATTTTGCAATTTGTCTTATTGAAAACGATAAAATTTATTTACATTCTTTGATCGCGCATATATTAATGATTTGAAAGATGCAATATTTCGCATTTTTCTTTAATTTTACTTTTGTAGCAGAGCAGAGGCCCTGTTCTTTTTTTATTCAGTGTTGGAGCTAAAGGACAGCTTTTAAATGTTTACTTACTTTATTTCCTAAATTTTCAATATAACATTTTTAAAGTAATTGAAATGTCAAATTCTTAAGAATTGTTTACTGAGCGAAAAATCAAAATGGAAACTTTTTAGATGCTGTCTGGATAGCACGAATGATCGCAGTCGATATGAAATGCTCATTATATGCTGTAAAATATATCTTTGACACATAAAATGTGATAGTTTCCAAGCAAAACAAATATATATATAATAAACTTTTCATTTACAATGTTAAATTTCTTCAACTAAAAAGCGTAGGGGGAAAATAAAAGTAACCCACATCATTAAGAAAATAGAAATATCTCTAGCTTAATTGTTTCGAGCAATAGAGTGCTGTTTGGCAGATTTGCTACTAACAAACCATTAATTTCCAAACCGAACTTAGTTCAGAGTTCAAAGTTTAATAGAAATTTATGCAGATGGTATTATCATATGATGGACAGAAATTCTTCTGAACAGATGAATGTAAATCAGAACAAAAAAGAAATATATTAGACCAACTTCAAACGGAAAGTTCAATAAAAATGTCCAGTCTTTACTACAAGATAAGAAAACGGCAGCATTCGTGTAGGAGAATGCTTCGTGGATGAAGAAACAGGAGATAAGATCAGAAATGTATGGGATAATGGATAAGAAAATATATCATTAAAGCCTTATTTATCATGGTGTAATGCAAATGCACTTTGCTCTATTCATAGAAAATTCATTACCTAAACGAAGGTGAAAACGTCCTAAGTATACCTCCAAGTTCTGTAAAATTATAAAGCAATAAAGAGAAGTGTTTGAAGAAATTCAAATTGGGTATTTTCCATCGCAGATCCTAAACTCAATCACACTGATCATTTATGGCCTTTTTAGACCAAGGGTTTAAACAATGGAAAATTATCTCAAAAGATACATTCTGGGTAGGCGCAATAAGTTCAAAAAATTCTAACAGACTTGAGTAAAATGTTTCTCTTCAATTCCATGCAGACTGAAAATTGTTATTGGAGTTGAAACTGATTTCACCCCCCAAAAATTGAATTTCACTATTTTGTGCTGATAACTGAAGTTTGGGTTTTAATTAAATGAATAAGGTAATTATCATTTATAATATGCAACTTCCTAATTACATTTTACGTAATCGCAAGAAATAGAAGAAAATGACTTTGTTGTAATACTTTGAACAAGATTGTATGTGCAATATAAAACTATTGATCCACTGTACATAAATAATGGTAAAAGACTTTAAGTGTAAGCTTGGAAACCTGGAAATTGCTGCAAACAAATAATTGAATGCTATAAATAAATCAAAAAATGAAATGATAATAAAGAGAGAGAGAGTGTGAAAGTAAGAGAGCATCAGGCATTACACCCCTCCAAAAAAAAGAAAAGGCTGCTAAAAGACAAAAATTAAGGAACTCTGACATTAAAAATTCTAAGAATCTGTCGATTCTAAACTTATCACATAAAATAATGCGTTTTTGCAGGCTTTATAGTTTTATGAATTTCTTGATTCTGTTGTTACTTTCTCGACTTTAACTGAATCTCAGATATTCATTAGTTTGCTTATATTTTATCTGTTTAATAAAAACTGTATGTTAACAAAAACATTTACACTGGTGTACAAAACTGTAAGTTAGCAAAAACACTTACACTGGTGTAAGTTCGAGACGGTTTTTTGAATACAACGTTGAGCAAAAGCTTTTCAAATCAACAAAAGTACCATAAGATTCCCAATATGTAAGAACACGGGTAATGTAAGCAAAACTTCCCGAAAAAGAAATCCAAATGATAGAAAGGAACTTTATTGAAAAGCAGCACGGAGCACAGTGCAGCAGAAGGCCGAAACATCCATGTGATAGCCGTCTAGAAAGAAACATTCAGTCTTTAGTAGGGGAAATGATCTAACCTGACTGTTGTGCAGGTTTCACATCATTTGTCCACGTTGAATATGAGGTTGTCAATGAATTTTTGAGGCATTGCTGCCCATTCCTCTAGCAGCGCCAATCGCAGTTACGGAATCGTTATTGGCGATAAGTTACGTTCTGCCGCGCATTTCCCTAGAAAGTTCCATACATACTCGATGGTATTTAGATCCAGAGACCTTGCTGGTCAATCCATGTGTTCAATATCCTCACTCTCCAACAGCCCTTTAACAGCAACTGTGCGATGAGTGTGAGCGTTGCCTTCCATGAACAGGAACTGAGGACCCATAGCACCTCAAAAAAGAGGCATGTGAAGGAGGAGAACCTCGTTACAATAGCAGTCCCTGGTGACTGAACCTCCTTGGAAGACGTGAAGGTCAGTACGGCTACCAAGCATTATGTGTCCCCAAACAAGAACCCCACGACCTCCAAACCGGTCCCTTTTGATGATGTTGAAGGGGTTATTGCATTCTCCTCGCTCTCTCCAGATGTGCGTCTAGAATCGCTGTTCAGACTAACTCTGCTCTCATCCGTAAAGAGTACTCGATACCATTAATTATCTGTCCAATTCTGGTGTTCCCTGCACCATGGAAAACGAATTCTCCTATGAGCAGGTGTTAATGGCCTAACACCGTACAGGTCGTCTTGCAAACAGATCACCAGGTGTGTACCTCCTGGTCATGGTAAAACGTAATACCTGTCAGCCAATCGCCTGTTCCGTGTGTCTTGAGATTTCTCCAGTTGTTTGCTGACTGTTTCTTCTTGCCAAATGCTCTCCAGTCTTGAAACAAAGCTATGAGCAATTCCGAACTCCAGATACATACCTGTCACACTTCGCTCTTTCTCAGGCTTTCCAATGATTCGACCTCGGGTAAAAGCATTCAGATGTCAACAAACAGATTTATTCTTCGACATTTGACACTGATGCAGTAACTTGATATCATTTAAACTTATATATATAGTATGCAATAGCTTCCCTAAAATGCTGGACCACACCTCCAGCGACCTTTACACACTTCCCCATTACGTCTAACTGCATATAATCGCATGTGCTAATGTACTACCTGACTCTAGTCGATCTTCTGATTAGTCTTTCAGTCCGCTCTCCCGCTTCGTTCCACTGATAAGTTAATTTTTCAATTTATAAGGTATTTCTCCCGCCTTCTTCGCATGCCTTCGTGGTGTAGTGGTCTGCATGCTCGACGCGTAACCGAGAGGTCCGTGGTTCGATTCCCGGCGAAGGCGTTGGTCATTTTTCATGTCTGATGCTTCGAAATAACCTAGCGTCTCTACGAATTTCGTCCTTTATTTTTGCACACCAGCGTGCCGTACTAATTAGTACGGTCTGTAATAGATGAATTGTAATTTTAAACTTAAACATTGTAGAGTCATTAGGTTATTTTGAAGCTGGAGACATAAAATATGTGCAATACCCTGGCCATGACTCGAACCTGGACCTTTCGAATGAACCTGGACCTCTCGAGTGTGATACCATTACACCACGAAGCCATGGAAAAAGGAGAGAGAAAATACCTTATATACCCCCCCCCTTTTAAAGAGCGATTGGGGATTAGGGAACACAATTGCCAAATCCTGGTGGTGAAGAAGCATCATCCACCATCTTTCAGTTCGAGCACCACTGTAGAGCCATTAGGTTAATTTGAAGCAGGAAACATGAAAAATGTGCGATGCACTCGCCGACAGTCGAAACCTGGCCTCTCGAATACACGCTGAGTGTGCTACCGTTACACCACGAAGGCATGCAGAAAAGAGGAAGAATACCTTATAACATATTTAAATGTATGTATATCACTTCAGCCGCCCCAAAAATATAAAAGTGCTAATTTATAGTTACATAAAAATATAAATAAAATTAATATTAGTTTGAGACACTAAAATTTAAATATTTAGTTTCTGCCATCGTAAACAACGCTATAAAGAGCTAGAAATCTGATACCAAAATAAAACTGGCAAATATGTCGTGTGGAACCAAAGAATATTAATAGTTCTACCTTGATTTATGGGGAAAATGTTTTCCATTTTATCGGAATTCCACTTTCTTAATAATCTTGAATCTATCTAATCAAATATTTTTCTCACCAGCTAAAAAGTGTACTAATATTTACCTTTCTTATGCACGCCGAAATATTTTTAGAAATGCGTTTTGTGTACTTGGAATGTTCCGTATTTCTTTCACTTCTGCTTTCTATTCTCAGCCATATCCTTCTTTTATATTTCCTTTTTTTTATTCAAAAA
>KK113119.1:785169-823751 GCA_000611955.2 Stegodyphus mimosarum | reverse complement strand
ACTCACATGCTGTCTCTGGACTTTTCATTCCTCAGTGCCGTATTCTTTTTAAAATCTCTTATTTTCTTCCTTTTTTTCTTTCTTACATCAAATTTGATTTCTTTGAACTCCTCTCGAAATCAGTTTTTCGCTAAACAACTATGTGCGAAAGGCTTTAAAGTTTCATTTTGTATAAGTGAATAATAAGAAGCACGACAAATACTTTCTTCAAATCTTTCCTCTCATTTCTGGTATTATTACAATTACAGATTGATTAGTATATTTCTAGCTACATGCTTTTCAATGCTTACAACAGTACCATAATCCTACTTGTATCATCTTTCCTATTTAGTTTTCCTACTTATTTATCTTTTCTTCTTGTTGCAAATAATCGTTTTATACTAAGTGACTCAGTAACAACTCAAATTTGCAGCCAACCAAGAAAGTTCAGGATAAAGCTAAATGATCCTGAATCTTGCTTGGATTTCTGTAATTGGATAGGTAGACGTTTTGAAAACCTAACCATATGTTAAAAATAGCAACTTTAGTTTCAAGAGATATGTGCAATCTCAACGAAAATTTCAAACATAGACGGATTGGATCGCATCCATTATCCTCCTAACAGATAAGCTTCAATTAAATACATCTTATTTATTTAAGAAAAATAAAATCAAACTTCTGGTATTTTAGTTCTGCAGTAGTTAATCCAGTTATTGCAAGTATTGCAGAGTCCAGACTTTGCAGAGAGAAAGACTGTCACTAGAATATCTTCTCATAATTTGAATACACCATACCATTTCCCTCAGAAAGTCCTTCACGGTGGTATCCCTCCATTTTAGCAAAAAACCCTCACATCTTTTGTCGTATTCAGTTGACCAGATAGAACATCAGAGTTGTATTCTAAGTTTGATCCCAGTGACGTAACTACCTGGCTACATAGGTACTTTCTTAAACTATTTTCGCTTGCATAGCATTAATTCACGTTAGCTTCTTTTAGGAGTTCCCAACAAAGGTAAACTTAGCTGAGTAGTCTGTACATTCTTTGCCTATGTTAACTAACAAGCTACTATACTGAGTAGTCTGTACATTCTTTGCTTATGTTAACTAACAAGCTACTATACTGAGTAGTCTGTACATTCTTTGCCTATGTTAACTAACAAGCCACTATACTGAGTAGTCTGTACATTCTTTGCCTATGTTAACTAACAAGCTACTATACAACTGTACAATACCTATCAAAATAAGTTTAGATTATTTTTTATCTGCAAAAATTAATATCGTCCTTTTGATTACTTTTGTATTTTATCCTGAAAATTATTTGGTTGGCTCGTTTATTCTAGGAGGAAAGTTAGAAAGTAATCTTAGTAGGATTCATAATATTTTGCAGGAAATAACAATCTTCAATTCATAGATTTTGCTACTGAAAAATAAGCTAATGTTTCTCCTCTTTACAGGTTATTCTCTTATATATATTCTGTTCTCTTAACTTATATATGGTTGAAATTTATGTAGCATTTTATTATTCGCTTGTTTAATTGAGACAATATCATTTAGAAAAGATGAATATATTCTTAATATTCACCAAATAATATGTAAAAAAGTTAATTAGAAGGTCATATGTAAAAGACTCTCTGAAACATTCCGACTAATTATGCTTAAACCACAGTTCTCTTCAGTAAATATTTCCCATCAAAGTTACTCTGTCAGTGTTTCTTCTAATTTTAACTTGATTGAGATTTAAAACTTGAGTAATACAACAATCACTAAGACTTTAAACCCAATTAGAATATTGTTTTTGATATATATGCTGTCGTAAGAAAAAAAAACCAAATATAAACTACAGTCCCGGGTCTATCGCGTTTAATGAGGTCAAAGCAAATTTAAATTAAAATATTAACATAGTAAGCTTTCTTGCTTTTCGAACTTATCAAGTTTTTACCTACTGTCAATTTCATGTATTCGCACTAGAATCTTCCCAGCGGAAAACTAAAATCGACATATCCAAGATTTAAACTTACAAGCAACTTAAATCACTGCTGTCAGCTTACATGCAATGGGCTCATACTTCTGAATAACTTGGACAGCATATTTAGTTGTTATTCGCCCGTGTAGCTTAAAATTAACATCTACTAATTTACATCCTTTAGAAAGAATTGAGAAGCGAGAGAATAAAATAAGAGTTATAAATTTAAAACAAAACTTCTCAGTTCACACAAAACCTTAGAGCCAAAATAACCTTCATATTTTTTCAGAGTCTTATGAAATTCTAGTGTTAACTTTTGCATATACAGTTGTAGAGACATTAAGTTATTACGAAGCAGGAGACATGAAAAATGAGCAATGCCTTCACCGGGACTTGAACCACGGACCTCTCGCCGAGCGTGCTGACCACTACACTACGAAGGCGAGAGAAATATATTACATATTCCCCCTTTTAAAGGGCGCCTGGGGATTAGGGGACCCAACCGCCAAATCCTGTTGGTGGAGAATCGTCATCCACCACCTTTTTTAGTTCGGGCGCTGGTGTAGGGTATTTTTGAAACAGGGGAAGAGATAAATGAGCAGTACCCTCGCCGGGACCATGGACCTCTCGAATACGCGTCGAGCGTGCTGATCACTACACCATGAAGGGATGAGAAAAAGGCGCGAGAAATACCTTATACAGTCAACATCTGTTATAACGATCACTCCTTATAACGATCATACCATTCCAACGATAAGCTCAAGTAGTCCCCATCTGACAAAAGCATATTAAAACCATTTTAGTCATACCGACTACTCATTATAACGTCTGCTATTCGTAGGATGAGAATATTCTTATAATGCACTTATAATGAGCATCAAGAGATGTATGTAGATACTTATGTATGTTTTATTCTTTTGATATATATATATATATATACATATGTTTAACTATGCTGCGTTCAAACGATATCGAAGGTAAAACGCGAATTTCGTAATGGATTTTCCCCACTAATTCACTTTGAATTAATGGAACGGCTGATATATTTTTGTCTCCAAGCCTATTTCCAAAAGATTTTTAAAATATTCAAGAATAGTATGTTTGAATCGCTTGAGGGAATTTTCTGGGTTGCGTTTCATATTTATCATTGTATTCACCCTGTAACATATACAAAGTTCCATCCTTCTGAACCATCTGTAAAAGAAGCGAAGCGGCCTCTTTTCAGGTATTGTGAGGAGATCCTTTTCGTATGCATCAACAGCTTCTTCGGGACTTGAAAATCGATGACCTCAAAGAAGATCTTCGGCAGCGGGAAAATAAAATTGCACGATGCCACTTCTAAGCAATTCTGTGGCATGAATAAAGAATCTCACATAAATGTGGGGGTACAAAGCTAATTGCCGTAACGTAAATCTTCGAAATGGCACAAAAATTCGTTTCTGATTTAGCAGTAAGAAAGCGTTTTTTATAATGTTTCTTTCTCATTGAGAAAGATTTGGCTTGAGATTTGACTGCACATGAAACAGTATTTTCTCTGTTTGTTTCAGCTATAAAGAAGAATATTTTTTGATATAGCTATCAATTAACTGATATTATAATAAGTCATTATTTTTGCGGTTTGATCACGGCTTTGAAACTATTTCAGTTTCAAACAGCTTCAGTCAATCTTAAATATACTATGCCCTTTTATTATTAGTGAACGTGATCTTAGTCACTTTTCCTAATACTTTATACCATTTTATTTAGATTAAAATTTTGTAACTAAGAACAGAACTTGTTAACTAAGAACAGAATGTATACTTCGCAATCATTAAAATATATCTTATATAATTTGTCTACCTTGTTTTCGCCTTTTTCAGAGAATAATCCCTTTTACCTTAGAAAGTTTTCTTGAGTTCAGCAGAATAAAAGTATTTTCACTGGTACACATTGGGGCTATACGTAACATCGCAGGGGCAAAATGGATCGACTTCATTTTTTGACAATTATTTTCAAAACATTTAGAACCACTATAATATGCTCGCTTAATACTATATAGTGTAAGAAAAATGTATAATAATCAAGCTTATTTGGTGGTAAAATGAGTATAAATCGAGAGGAAGACTTTTTCAATTTGATAAATGGTATCTAATTTTATAAATAAGTATTTTTATAAGTATTTTTTTGCAGATATAATTTGTAAATTTCATTTTCTCAGGTTAGAAGCTGGCAGAACTTAACAATTATTGGCCGTTAATTTAAAACAGACTCAAATATTTTTGAAAGACAAATCGAAAACACTGAAGATAGAGTCTACATCGATGTATTATTCAAAATTACTGTATAATAGCCATTTATTTTCTCTTTTTGCTAGCTTCTTTCAGAGTTCTTTTAAAATTTATTTTATATGTAACATATAATTGTTTATGCCGTAACAATTAAATTTCCGCTCAATAAAGTTTCTCTTCATCATCAATATTTAAATTTTAACTATATATCTAAGTCTCCTAATCTACAATGGAAAGAAAATGTGCACATGTAGAACTCTATGGCAATTCATCCACCTATCTTACTGTTTTTCCTGTATTATACCTATGGCAATTCATCCAACTATATCTTACTATTTTGCCTGTTATATAGCTTCTAATTTCCTCCACTTTCTCTACAATACAAATACGTAAATACACATAAGCCAGAATCCCTGAGCTTGAGAGAGAGCTATCGCTGGCCGATTATTGAACCAAAGTTTACTGAAGCCCATGTTACTTTGCATTAATATTTTGATTTGACTGGACATTTGCTGTACGTTTCCCTTAATTCTCGGCTTTTCATTTATGCTATTGTATATCTTGCCTAACCGTCAGATTGACGTATTAATGAACTTTTATTTTTAAATATACATTTGAATTTGTATTACTCTACTTGGAAGATACGAATGGAAAATAAGCCGCCTATCTGTCTTTACGGTTCTAAGAGTTAGCAGTTCGAGTAGTGTAGAACCGTAAAATTCTACTACACATTTCAGCTAGTGCTATTTCATTTACTACGGCAATGCTCTAGCTGTTGCCTATAAACGTTCTATCAATATATTCGCATAAGATTATGCATAAAGGCCATGATTAAATCCAGTAATAAAAGGAAAACTTTTATTTTTGGAGACATTTTTGATACTTCCCTTGCTATGAATTTTTTAATTTTTTGTTTTATTTTTTTACGCATAAATGCTGACACTCTATATTTCAAACAAAGTTCTGTTGACTAAAGGAGACCCAAATGTCTTCAAGATTGATTGCGCAGAATATTCTGTATCCAGAATGATTCTTGATTGTTATGCCATCGAGTAAACATCGTGAGACAAGCCATCAGGTTCAAGCTGTGAAATATTATTGGTTCGAGGTTAATCATAAAACATTTCATCGAGAGATTGAGTAATTATCTTAATCCATTCAGACATCTTCAAGCAAAATTCGTGCGTGCCTATTTGTTTTTTCATGTCACGAATTTCAAGAAATGTTTCTCTTATAAATGCAAGAATATTCAAGTTGGTGAGCTAGAAACCCAAGAAGTTCCACTGAAGAATGACAAGAATTTTCCCTGAGATGGTCTCCGTTTAACGAATATGAGCTTTGAGGCAGCTACAATAAATTTGCTCTATTTTGGAAAAAATATTCTCATTTTAGAAAATGAGCATTTTTTAGGAATTCTTTGCTCTGGGAGAGAAACACTCCGTAGCGCATACTTGCGCTTATTAAGGTAAAACATAACGTTTATATAGTGTGCTTCAAAAATATTTCATCTTTTTGAGAGATGTAATAGAATTTTTTGAGTTTCAAGAGACTATATAGTTTCTAAACCGTTGAACATTACTTTGAAAGCTGGGAGAACAAAATTCCGAAATGGTGCATCTGTGTAAGCTTCATTTTCTATTTTGCTTTTAAATGTGATTTGCAGAAAAAAAAACTACAGTAGAGAATAGGTGAGATACAAAATTTTAAATCAAAACTTTCAGTGCATGTGTGACTGCACTCAGATGATTATCAAACTGCTGTACTCAGATAATTATCAAACTACAATGCATTTGAGCTTCTTATCATTTTTATTTACTTATAACTTTTTGCCTGAGGAAAGTCTGAGTTGTTATGATCTTCGAAAAATAATTAGCTATTTCTTTTTATTTTAATTAAAAATACAAATATGCACAGATTGCTTTTTTTGTTTTTAATCCTTTGTTTAGATTAAATGTACAAAAGCATGGAGCTGGCATTGTTGCTATATAACTAAAATAATACTTAGAAACGAATGATAGAGTGCAGTCTTTAAATTTTGCACAACCAGGAATTTAAAAAAAAGTCTAAAAATCAGGCTAATTGGTGATTATTTATCATCTATCTCAAGTTAGTCTAGGCGTCTTTAGACAATCATAAGGTTTCTCTAGAGCAGAATAATAAAGCATCAACCAAATCATCTCCAAGACCTTCAAGAAGAGAGCTTGGTGTTGTATTGATCACAAGGACACGTGAGATGAATGTCATTAATTTCTTATAATATTTAAAACATTGTGAAGCTATACATATCACTCAATGTATTGTTACGAATTTTGTATTTAGTTGAATATTATAACAGAATTACAATTAAAATTGTTTTATTTCCTAGTGCAATGCAGCGCGTGACAAATTTTAAGAGAAAGCTACGCCGAAAAAGTAAAAATACAAGAGCACGTGCATTTAACATTGAATAAAAGTTTATCTCTCTGATTGATATTTAATTTGAAAAAAAATTGTAATTGACTAGTATGTTAGCTGTAACCGTAATTCTACTTTATTGTTTTCCAGAAATTGCTAGAACTTTCTCGCGCGGCTTATTTAAAAAGCTAGAAAAACCGGAGAGAAAAATCTCACCTCAAATTCTGTTTTAGTGAGCTGTTGTTGTTGATTATAACAAATTCGCGGTGAGATCGGATTAGATTTCTCTGCGCTTTGGATTGCGTTCTATTTAATGTTTTAGTAAGTTTAAAATATAGCTACTTATTATATTGCGTGAAATTGCAATATTGAAAGAATATCTTTGACGAAAAATCCAGCGTTTTGTTATATTTCTTGTTATAAGAATAAATTTTATTAACTTTTTATCGGTTGTGCATTCAATCTATTACGAACCCGTACGCACGCAACAGTATAATTTATTGTGAATGAAATGGGAGCAAAATGATTTACCCCTCATCTAGATTTGGTCAGAAATCAGAACGAAGTGAGAGGTTTAGAATGTTTATTTGAAAGTTTTACAGACGTGTCATATCATAATCCGTTTTTATCTGATGATCATAAAAGAGTAAACAGCTCTGTTTTGACTCTGTTTTTGACACCACTTCTGGGGGGGATAATTTTGTCTCGCCTGATTTTTAAAATAACACTTTGTGCGATAACCGTAGCCCTTGGTTCCAGTTTAAGATATGAAACAAATAAGGCAATCGTTTATTTTACAACCGTTTTGATCATACGACACGCCTTTAGTAAAAATGCACAAAATTTTAATTTTTGCATGTGTTTTTACAAAGATAATTCTAATTAGTGAGTTGTTCCTTGTCCTTTAGGAGGAAGAGAAGGGGAAAAAAGGTCTGTAATTTTAAGCAAATTGCCAGATTTTTATGGATTAATCAATTTTTATTAAAAACGAAACTATCGATCTTGTGGGGAGTATGAAAGTTAGTTTCTTTTCGCACAAAATTTGAAATTTTAGCTCTACTATAAATGAGAAATTTGAAACCAATATTTCTGTATTAATATTTGATGTAAAAAGGTAAGTTTTAAAATTTATTTTTAAAACTTTAAAAAGCGTAACTGAATTTGGTAGTATTTTCATCATGTCCTTAAAAAATTTGGTTAGTAATTATTTCTTGGCTAATTTATATCGAATAAGAAAATGCATATCTCTCAATAAATATTTCTTTCCTTTATGATTTCCTCTTGCTTGACCCTATGAAAAACTTGTTTCGAATATAGTGATTAAAATAAGCAGTAAACCTTATTATAAACCGAATGCATATATTCTTATATTTATTTATTGTTAGCCAGTTCAATGAAATAAATCACCTAAAACATTAAAGATGACAAATATAATTAATTCCCTGTTATAGGTCACAATCTGAATTTCAAACAATTTTAATGCATAATATTTGGTTCTGAAAATCCACTTTCAAGTACCCCCAAAAAATAATTACATTAGCGTTTAAAATAATTTTGCTCTTTAGAAATGTTTGCCGAATATTAAGTTTCTAGAAAATTCTCCAAAGTGACCGAAAATCATCGATCCCTACTTTTTTAATTAAATAAATTAATAAATTGGCAGTGTTTCCTTCGACATCCTTCAGAGAACAGTAATTTCCTCAGTACTGAATCAGGTAAATTAATTAATTTTTGTGTTCATTAGCTTTCTTAGCGTTTTTTTGGCATTAAATGCCTCCAATCAACCTAATTTTAAGACTTCTGAGGAATTCTTTTTCTAAATTGTTTCGAGGAAGAACGCACATTTTTAACTTCAGAAAAATCAATGTGCTTGAAAGTAGCAGATTTCATAGTTTCATTTCATAACCTCTGCTATTTGACTTAAACATTTGTAAAGCTTAAGGGAAATTTGATCTTTTCACCAATATTGTTAGGCTATAAGAAGCTGAAAAATATAGAAATGTTTTTGTAAGTTACAACATTTATAGCGTACTTTTCCCGCCTTCTTAACATGCCTTCATGGTGTAGTGGTCAGCACACTCGGTGCGTATTCGAGAGGTCCGTGGTTCGAGTACCGGCTAGGGCATTACTCTTTTTCATCTCTCTGCTTTCAACATATACCTAATGTCTCTACCCATTAAGGTAAATTTTCTCAAATATTTATTCAGTGTCTGAAAATTATTCGGTTTGATGGAAATAAAGCTATATAAGGAGAGCAAACGATAAATATCGATATTAGGCTGCAAAATTGAACAGAAATTTTCTTTTTTTTAAGGACAGATCTCTAGAATTTTGAGCAGAATCATTCCAGACTCTAAAGTAAAATGTAATTACAAACATCAGCAAGGATTTATGTAGTAAAAAGGATTATCTTCCATTCTTCTGCATAAATATATGGCACAAAGTTATGCGATAATGTATTGTAGAAGAAGCTTAAAGCGTTTGTTGGGAAACGGGACTTGAATTATTTCCTTTGTAGTGTATTTATGAAACTGCAAATTCAGAGGTTCATTTCATCGTAAATGGTATTTAACTTATACGCAATGAACTGTGGATATATAAAAGACCATTTCTTTATATCCGAATAAATTTAATCATTAAATAACTGCTTATGAATTTCAAATGCATTAATCCCATTAGAAAATGTAAAACGTACTTTTAATGAATGAAATGTCTTACGAAATGTGTCATTAACTTAGTCATTTTTTAATGAAAATTAATTTCAGATTTCCATAAAGTTTCCCAAATTATAAAATAAGGCAATTCATCCGTAAGAACTTTAATTATTTACTACATTACAGTTTATTATAACAAACGATAACTTATTTCTGAATATAATCAAAATATTTCAGGAATGCTAATAAACGTACCCTAAATGAGGAATTATTGAACATTACTGCACTCTTTCTAACAGCTTAAGCCTTCATAAAAATTCCCACATCGAAGAGCAATTTTCGCAACGAATAATATAGTAACATTATCTTTCACAAAGAGTATACAAAATTTACAACATTCCCACACCAGATAGTAAACTAGCATTATTTTGTAACATGATGAAAAATATTTAAAAATAAAATGTGTTCTTTGTTTCACTCGAAAACAGGGTATTTCTATCTCAATTCTTTTTTCGCCTTTGAAATTAAAATGATGCTACGCAATTGACTTTATTTATTATTGTAAAAGTAAGTATTCAGAGTTTTTGTATTAATAGAATTAAAGCAAAATTAATATCAACAACTTTAGTAAACAGTTATGCATATTAGCCGGTATTTTAAAATTCTGTTTCTGTTCAGAGCCAAATCGTTATTATAATTCTTATAGTTCTTTAGTAATTAATTTTTCATTTATAGGTCAATTAGTAAGCTTATTAGTCAAAATAAACTTCTAATATTTTTTAAATAACTCTACCAATCCTTCACCAAGCAATCATTAATCATCAAATCAAGCAATCAATCATTAAAGTGTTAATCAAAAATAAAATCAACAGTTTTAGTAAACAGTTGTATACATCAGCCAGTGTTCCTAAACTCTGCTCCAGTTCAAAGCCAAATCGTTATTCCAATTCTCATAGTTCTTTAGTAATTAATTTTTCACTTATAGGTCCAGAGGTAAGCTTATTAGTCAAAATATTCTAATATATTTTATTAGAAATAAAAGCCTCCTACAGCAATATCACGAATCAATATCAATCAGGAAATGCAACAAGCATTTTTATGACGATGGCAGTTTTTATTAATTAATGGTCAATAAATAGAAGTGCTGAAGAAAAAAAAAGGCTAATCAGAGTTTGATAAGCGAATGGCTGACACCGGAAAATCAGATGTACAATCTATGCAATGGTCAGTGTCATCGGATGTCTACTATGCTATAGGTATAGCTGAAATAATCAGGAAATGGATGGACATTCACTTACTTTGCCGGAAAGGAAATATCACCAGTTGACAGTACATGTGGAAGTCATTAGGACCAAACCTTTTGAAGCAATAGATTACTCACGATATATCATTTAACTACTGACAGCCAAGAAGCTTACAGAAATGTACACGAACATGCAATTGCAAGAACACTTCCCAAATTGACCTAAGGTATAAAAGCCAGTTGAATATATATTGAACATCATCAGTACTTCATCTTGTACTGAGCCCATATACATAACTGTAAGAGTATCTAGTAATTGTTGAATCGAGAGTTTTCTCATTATATTCCCGTTTGACATCTTCCAATGTTCAGTTATTATAAGATGGCTTCCTAATTGGATGAAAACAGGTGATAATGCATTTCGGCTTGAATACTGCTCTTCTAGATATCTATGTCTTCTCACATTTTCGCACAAGTGTTTTAAACACTAAATATTTTTTGTATCAGAAACGTATATAAAATTATGTCTCCTACACTACGGAAATCTAGTTTCAATTCATCGAAGTTTTTATTTCTTCAGCAACTAGCTAAAATGCTTTTTTTCCGATGCTTAATGAGAAATTTAAATTCATGTACCGATGTTTTTGTAAAAAAACATTAAAAATAATTTATTTCTGATTTATTGTTAATTTTATTATATTATTTATAGTGTCAACAACTGTAGTTAAACTTTTAATTTTTTTCTCTGTCATTTTATTCATTACACCAGTCATTTTCCCTTTTCTGTTTTATCTTTTGAGGGATATCAAACTAAAATGTCCGAATTAATAAAAAACTGCAATGCAGATCAATGAATAAATTAATAAATTGTCTGTTTTATTAAACTTCATCAACTAAGAACTTGAAAATTATTTCAAGAAATGCAGCATATTAGGCAAGTGACACTTGCGACAAGAAAATTAACTTCTCAGTATCTTAGAAGAAAAAACTTCGAATAAAAAATTTTTTTCCGAAGCTCCTTATAAAAAACTGGATAAAAATAATTCCTGCAAAAATATTCCATTGTTAATATTTTGCTTAAGTTTTTCAACATGCTAAAATATATTTTGTGATAGTCATTTTTCGCATATAAGACAAAAGCAAAAACTTTACATTCTTAAAGAATTTAAAAATTGTGGCAAAGAATATTATTTAATGGTTTAGTAATATTTTTCTCATTAATTTTGTTTAAAGAAAAAAATTCATGTCCACATTATTGTTATCTAAAAACCATGGTTACTGAGTTCGATATCTAAAACTAGGGCTATTTTCATTTACTAAGGAATACCAGGTTGTTACTTACTGTATGTGTTTAACTAACAACCTTAAATGTTTGATAGCTTCCACTTTAAATTAACGAATATTTCTTATAACTCTAAGAAATTAAGGCTACTTGTAGTTCCACCTAGGTTCGAACTCAGACGAATGGGCACTTTTCCTGTATGGTTTTGTGGTTTTCCTCGTGTACAATGTAAATAGGAACCAGTTTCTCTTTTAAATCCCTCTTGGAAGGCATTCACTTCCTGATACCCCTCATGTAAATATTTAACTGACATAACCTATAGTCGTAAAGTATGTAATCCAGATATGTCAGTTACTTTTAATTTACTCTAATGTTAAATAGCCACTTTTATCAGAAAGAGAAGTTTAAGTCTGCCAAAAGGAATAGGATAAAAATTCAAAGAGCAAAATCTAATTCTAATAACTTTGTGCTATATTCACTGTATTCATGAATTTTTTTTAAATATTATCATTTTCTTTCAAAACTTTAATAAAAATCTTGGAGGACTTCATATTAACCTGACTTTAAATGATACTTAGTGACATAGATACTGAAATTTTACTTCCTGTGTCCTGAAAGATGTTTTATATTCTTGTTTTTGTAAGAATTAGCCTGTATTTAAATGCTTGACAAAGTATTTTCTAATAAATTGGGATTAATTTAAGCTTTCACATAGCATAAAATTTTGTTTTCCTAATTATAGAATCGATGTTCAATAGTTGAATGAAAAAGAATTAAGTATAATTATTTATTTCAGAATTAAAATCGAAAATAAATGTAAAACGCGTTTGCCATTTAAGCTATTTATATTTTGTAATATTATTAAATGAAATAATTTACCTATTTTTTATTTCACTTCTAATTGTACAGACTTGTAGCTACTAAAATATCTATAACGGCTGTTCATGAAACCTACTGAAGAATGCCCGACGCGACTTTTTTCTGTCTCAACGCACTGAAAGTATTTCGAATTTATGACCTTGAGCTATTGCATACTCTATATGAAATTCATGGGAGGTGCAAACTTACCTTTTGAAGTTGCACTCTTCGTATACGTAACACGTCTGTTCGTTAAAAATGTTATTTATTGTAATATTTTCAAAGTGAAAAGCACATTCGTAAATCAGCATTACAAATTGCCTAAAATTTAAGTTGGAAGAAGATGTAAGAATGTAAAAATTTTCTGCAACTTAAAATTTTTAAAACATTGTTAAATCATATTAAACTGAGGTTATTTAAAAAAACACCTGAGAGTTTTTTTTTTGAGAGATCTGGAAGACTTTTGATTAGTAAGAAGAAAAATAAAATTTGCGCAGGCGCAGTACTCAAATACTATAAATTTTTATTATAAGTATGACTTAAACGTATCTACGTTGTAAATAAAGGAGTAATTTATCAAATTTAATCCTTGACTTTAAAAGGTTATTTGATTTTATCTCAGAACTATGTGGTGGCCCACCAGTGGCTAAATGATTAGGACCACTGAATACTGACGAACTGGCTGGCTGCATGGTTGCTTTCTGGGCTTTTATCCGTGTGTAATGTGAATGCAAGCCAGTTTTCCTTAGAAAGTGCTTCAGGTTGGCGTTCCTCCTCTTAGGCAGATAGTCCTCCTACGTTTTGCCATATCCACATAATTTAACCAAACCCAGAACTATGAAGTAACATTTGAATGGTTGACTTATTCGCAAGTTTAAGCTTTTTCTTTTTCTTAGCAAATAGCATTGAGTGGGATGTATATCATCTTCTGTATTTGAAACGTTGTACCTGGACACTTTTCACTTGCTTATGCGAAAAGAAATCATTTACAATTAAGGTGACTCGAGTTAAACAATCTCGTTAATTACTTTAATTACTTACTAAAATACGCCCTTTACGCCTTTTAAAAGGGAGAGTATGTAAAGTATTTCTCCCACCTTCTTAGCATGCCTTCGTGGTGTAGTAGTCAGCACGCTCGGCGCGTATTCGAGAGGTCCGAGTTTCGAGTCCCGGCAAGGGCATTGCTCATTTTTTATCTCTCCTGCTTTCAAAAAGTACTTAATGTCTCTACATTGGCACCCGAACTAAAAAAGGTGGTGGATGATGATTCTCCACCTTCAGGATTTGGCGACTGAGTCCCCTAATTTCCAGTCGCCCTTTAAAAGGGGAAGTATATGAGGTATTTCTCCCGCCTTCTTAGCATACTTCTAGGAGTCCGTGGTTCGAGTCCTGGCGAGGGCATCGCTCATTATTCATCTCTTCTGCTTCTAAATAACCTAATGTCTGTACAAGCTTAATTGAATTAAATAAAAATAAATACTCTAAAGTGATATATTTTGGGGTCAAAGTTTAGTGCCGTCTTACTGCATGTGACCAAGTAGCCAAATATTGCAAAATATTCCCAAAAAGGTAACCATATGGTTTCGGGCAGTACTTTTTCTAATTTGCATTTTTACGCGCTGAAAAATATTTCTTGCGCTATTAAATATTAACGGAGATTTGGGAAAATGTACAACACATTCACAGTATTTACAAGAGAATTTACGATTAAAATAATATTTGTTATCTTATCAAATCCTTTTCATTTTATGCAGAATGATTTAATTACGGTTACAAATTCATATTAGCAAAGTTGAAAAAGACTGACCTTTTTTAACAGTATTACTATTTCATATACCATTTGGTCATTTATAACTATTTCATTTACCATCTGGCTGCTGCTAAGACACCGTTCTGTTAACAACGCATTTTTCAAAATTAAAGCATTTTACTTTAACTTCAACTCAAATAAAACTTTTTCATGCGATATACCTAATGTTAGTACTTCAGATTGTCATATCAGTTTCGTTTAGTATGATTCATTAAGGAGATTTCTCAGACACTAGTACGACTATGCGTTATTCCATACTACTGTAGAATGATGTAACGCATATCTGTAGCGCAAGGCTTTTCCAGTTGTCACGTTTTCACTAAGGTGACTATACGTCTACGTAGGGAATTCAATTATATTAGTACTTAGTATGTGTTCTCTCTCGCTTTAATTCCAAGTCGGTTTGATTTGGCGGTTTAATTAATCACTTGAACAGAATTGCCTTTGGTTCGAACTCATTTACTGATACTTCTTACAGTTTCATCACTATTATGATAGGAAATGCTGACAGAGCTATCATATTTTATATTATACTTCATACATCATATAGCTCATAGTACCTTAATATTCTATGGTATATTTCATCTATATCATGATATAAATTGTATAAATAATTGCTTCTTCCTAGACTGTAATCTGGAGTGAATTTCCTATCCGTATTTTAAAAACTTCTGATCCTCTTCTATTCTTCCTGCAACAGAGTTAAATAACGAACATATAAATGCTTAATATGCATTGTCAGTTATCTTGAAACTAATCATATATCTCTTTTCTTTAGTGTTTCTAGAAGTGTAATTTACTTATTTCACACATTTGTTTAAAATCGGCATAGGAATGAGCTTACCTGGTAGATTTCTATGGGCAATTTTCATTTACGTTCGTAGGTTTGTAAAGCTTATTTCAACACATTATTTCTTAAGTTCATCTTTCTTAACCTTTTGTTCTTTCGTCTACTCCATCAGAAAATGTAAATGAAGTGAGTTTTAAAACAGAAAGCGTAATCTATGTTTATGAGAGAGAGACTTGAGATCACCACTGTCGTTTTGATTTTTTTTCAGTGTGTTTTTAGCGTTGTGGTGATTTTGTCTTTGATTGACGCGAAGTTAAAAATCACAGGCTAGCGAAGTCAATTTGTTAGCTTTAAACTTAAATTTTTACGTGTAAAGAATCTGAAACATTGTTACTGTCCAACCCGTAAGAAGAAGCTAATTTTGTTTACATTTCTGTTATTTCGAGCTGAAGCTAAAATAAATCTTTTACTTGCTTTTCTATTGTTATAATTACTTAGTGTTCTGCGTCTGAAAGGAAAAGAGGGGATGCTAGTTCGTTCGACAGTCTAAGAAGCGTAGGCATGTTTAAATTAGGCTCTACTGAGTTTACGCGTTTGCGTGACTTTCAGCGCGATCAGCAGCGGTTATGTTTCTAAAGCAACTACGATCGTGATGACAGAGTGCTCAGGCGATTAATGAGGGTCGTTTTCTCAACATTTGCATAAGCTACATAACTGAGCTATGAATTCAAATTGTGAACTCATAGCTTTCTTTGGGGGTGTAACTGTGTGAAGATTAGCAATGATAGCATGTTGTTAGTCACCGAAGTCCCTTGCCTCTTGGGATTTTAGCGTCAGAAGTTGATCGAGGATTTAGATGAGGGATTCTCACCCTTTATCTTGCATCAATCCTTTCTAAAGGAATGGTTTTCTTCACGAACCCCTTACATTTTTCTATATAAACATATAGTCTACATACAAATATTTGCATAACAATAAATCAAAGATAGAAATTAGATTAAGGTTTTTACAAAAATGGTTTATCAGATTTATGTTTAATTACTTTTTGCATTATTATTGTTATTTTTAATTTCCATGCGTAAACAAGTTTACAGAAACAAAATCATAAACTTTAATTGCACAAAATTTCTATTTTAATTAATGTGATGTCTGTGCTATCTTTTTTAATATTTAGCATAAAATTGTTTAATGTAATTTTTAAATCACCTCGTTCAAAAATATTCAACCTGTTTCTTGTTTTCTTTTTAGTTTTGCGTTCTTCGTATTTTTTATTGTGTTTAAGCTTTTCACTTTTTATATTGTACTTATTGCATAAAAAGTTTATATATTTAAAAACGTATTCTTTGTTTTTAAGGTGTTTTAAATATTTTAGTATATTTTCCCCTTATATATATTTTATATGACTTTTTCCTAGCTACATGATACAGCTATATATCAAGTATATAAATTATCATGTAGCAAGCTAATGATACGTAAATATGTTTTCCGTAATCAATGGATTAGATGTCGATCAATAATTATTACGTCAATCAATTATTATTATGATTATACCGATTAATTTCCAGTGCATAGTCGGCTATCGACCTCCTACCAACCTCTTGATCGTCCTCAAACTTCTTTAAAATTTCATTAACCTCCAGAGGGTACTGACCTCATTGGGTGCCTCGTGCTTTCAGATAAAAATATATTCTTCCTTAATTCGTATTTAGGTTCTGGTATAAACTGAAAGCATTTCTTTGTCATGCTTCTGCGGTACAACTATTACAATTCATTTTCATGAATTTAGTTTTGCTCCTGAAATCCTCCTTGTATCTATAATACCGGGTGGAACTCCAGCCTAACAAAAGGATTATTAATTTAGTTTACATTAGCATATTTACAAGGACAGTTTGCTTGTCAAAATTGTGTAATTTCGGTTTATCATTACAAACCATACTTTTAAATATATTGATCTTGATTTTATTGACCTGTATGTGTTTCTATTTTATCGCATAATTGAGTAAAAGACAGTACTGGTGATAAATCGTGAAAGCAGAAACTCTAAATATTTGATATTTAGATCATTTTATATGTATGTGTGTGTATATATATCTATCATATCTTTGATGCATTATGTTACTTCTTACAAACATGTAATTTGCATGAATTTTTATCCAGAAGTATTAGCCTTTCCCATTATAGCAATGTTTCTTTTGAGGTTTCCTTTGTTTAGAGGATGGCTTATATAAATATTTGTACAAAATATACTGTAACACTTTTAATGCCACGTTCTCTATATTTTTGGAATTAACTGCAGTTTCTGCGTAGTAGGATGACGACTGCATTCAAACAGCAGCAGCATATTAGCCTCTTTGTCTTATGACACAATTCAATTTAAATTATACTTGTATTTCAGTACTCAAAAAATTAAAGAAATAACTCCTCTCTACTAGTATGGCCTAACGCGTAGTAGCGCAACTTGCAAAGGCAATTCTTTTGCCATCATAAAACCAACGCCGTATCTTCATTAACTTAGAGATTTCTTTCTTACGTCTTGAATGATTCAACTTTATATCTGTAATGGAGCTTGGCGCAACGTCTTATTCCTTACTATAAAAGCAATTCAGAAAAGATGAGAAAATGTTACGGGGGTATATTCTAGATACTAGACAAGAATAAATGCAGGCTGACTCCTTGTAGGACATGCAATTCCCATAGTGAATACACAAATTGTCAAACGAGCGTGACAAGCTGATGTCGAGAATCGCACATCGTCTCCGGTATTGCAAAATAACAACTCGGAAGTGACTTGATTCACGTGTGACCAGAACGTTCTTCACACAACATATGTTCGTAAGTATCTCGCATAAAAATATTGTTGAGGAAAAGGAGGAAATAGCATTTTCTTGCTCCTTTAGATGTATGCCCACTAGTGGATATTTTAGCATCTCTGACTGACGCCCATCTGCCGCTGTAGATTGCCTGATCTGGAATTCGAAGCACAAAGTAAAGAGTGAAAATATGGATCGGAATTGCTAAGTTACGCTTGGAAAAAGAGCTACTATGATGGAAAATATTGATTCCTATCAGAGAACACCACAGGTGGTTTAAGTCAGCTATATCTAGAAACAGTGTGATCATTTTCTGCCATCGTTAGCTATAAATTCTAGGAGATGTTCCGCCGCTTTCGGAAATATTTTTTTATGAAATGATTTTTATATCTGCTGTGAAATCTTAGATACAGCCTATACAAGTATATGAGTAACATGTAAATCGTTTTAACCCAGAATAAAAAAACTGTGAATTAAGTTAAATATAATTAACTACTCCCTGGGTCTCATAGCTTACAAATTATACGAATATTTCTGAACAGAAAGACGTATTACACATTCGGCTTCAATAATATACATCTATTTCTGGAGCCATGCTGTCAGGAGCGAATAATGCTTAGGATGCGTTCATGATGGATAAAATTTAGGGCCGTCGCACCCCATTAAACCAAGATGATGTTCTACATGTTATGCATAACTGCTTAATATGTTGAGCCCAAATTGACTGAATCATTTTAGTATAACCAATGGTTCTAAATTCGGAAAGCAGTATGTATTTCCGTTGAACCATTAGTAAGATATGATTAGAGTCGCCTGCTTTAGTGCTTCAGTTATAACATTCTATAAAGTTATAATGAGGAATTTTAGGCTCCTGATATATTCGATAATCCCAACATGAAATCTATTCTCATAATACAAATTACGTCATACCTATTAATTCTAGCGTATACTAGCTTTATCTGATGATACTGCTTGAAATGATGCTGCACTGCTCTGTTCGAATTTGAAAATATACCGCAAGCAACAGTGAAATATCATATATGACTATTGAAAATAATCTTTAGAAGTTAGGTGAACATTTATTTAAGTCCAAGCCAGATGGAGTCTTAACATTTCATCTGGTTTTAACATTTAACTGGTCTTAACATTTTTGGTTTTCTAAACGTTGAACATAAAATCCTACCATTTATTTTTCATTAGTCTTTTTCTTTAATTTCCTTGCTTTTTAATTGTTGTTTAATTTCCTGCAGTTCATATTTCAAGTGCTTTTGCAGATAAACCTTCCGTCTTTTTTTAAATCAAAACCTCTATGTCTTTAACATATTATTTTCTTATATTTTAGCTTCATTTTTAATTAGAAGGACAAAAGACCAAATCATTTTTAATCTTTTCCGTTGTGAAGAAGCAGATTAATAAGCATAAGAAGCAGTTTAAATGTATACAGCACTTTTCCACTATAACGGAAAGAAATATTTGTTTAACTTTTACATTTGCTGTTTTGGGCAATTATAATGCTTTAATATAGTAATAGCAAATATCTCAAATTATGGCTTATAGACTATTAATCCTATTTAGATTTAAATGCTGTTAGTATTTCTTTTGTGTTTGTTATGCATACTACACAGTCTTTCCCCGTTTTGCAAAAGCACAACGTTTCTCTAAAACCTCCCTGAAAATTGTACATTTTAAGCCGAAATGGCTTAAACTGAAAACGTATAAGTTAATATAGAATAATATGCATAAATGTTTTTGGTGTTCCCAAAACTTCCAAAACAAACTTTCAAAGCATACTAAAGAATATATACAGCTAAGAGTAACACTGAAAACGTTGACATGATAAATAGGCAGACCAAACATAAAAAATACTCATACAGCTCATCAGTTAAATCAAAATTTCACAGTGCTAACTTAGCATAAATGAGGATGTACTTATAACTATAAACTACATGTTACGAATTTGTCTTTTGTCCTTCTAATTAAAGCTTAATTTGAAACCTTCAGAACATCAATTACTTTTAGATTAAATATGAAGCTCACATTGTGCTAAAATTTTATCAAATATTTTAACAGCTCCCAAAGTGTTAGCAGTGCGTCGAAGTACTCTTGAACTAAAACTTTTAGATTATCTAACACCGAATGTTAAGCAATGGATATCACGTAATTTTTTATAATTATACGAATTCAGTTCTCAAGGAAGACAATGATTAGCAAGAAGAAAGTCTATATCGATCATAAGCTATAAAATAAATGCTACTTTACAAATACTTAAATACAAATACTTTTACGAATACTTAAACAAGGTAATCGGTGTTTCACAGTTTTCACAGCCTTCCCATCTATAAAAGCATTTTAAGATCCTAGAGTTAAAACCATTTTTATATTTAAGTAAATTGCGAAACCTAAGTCATTAATGCAGCTCAGAATTTTCAATGAAAACTGCCTGATGATCTAACCATTTCCAAATGCCAATGTCTTAAAGATTTAAAAAAAATTAGTAAACATCGTGAAACGAAAACAGTTATTTGTTGCACATTAGGATGTTGGAAGGAAGCTGTTTTAAAAAATTATTTATGGTGCTGTTATTAATAGTCTATAGTTTTTATTTCTCAAAAATATAAAAAAATGTATCTTTTAATTATGTTCATTTCACTTTATTTTATTTGAACATATTATCTTAAGAATAAGTCTTAGTTATATTTATCTTCGATTACATCTCTTTCTTCGTGCATAATATCTCGATACGATGTCGATGAGATACGTGGTACACTATAAACCCATCATCAACTTTACATTTGTGAGATAATGCAGCTTTGGTCACAAAATAGCAATCCATCAAAGTTGCTTCCTCGGACAACGTCATATTGATGATGTCAAAGTTTTAAATCATCTTCAAAAATCCATATTCCTGGGTCTTATCGGTAATGTTATGGTCATATGAAGCTGATTCAAATATAAACGTGCATTATATTATTCTTTAATAGTAAACCTCTGTATTAAAATCCGTTTAGTGAGGTCTTTGATTTTCTTCAATGTTCCTCGTCTATGGCTAAACCTTTTTCTCAAAGAGTAATAATTTATACTCTGTTTTTAAAAATAAAGCCTGAAAATATGCATAGCATGCTTCACGTGTAATATTTATGAGCTTTCATTGGTTACTTTTATGCTTTTCATAATAAGCATCACTAATTTCATTTTTCAAAATAAACTCATTTATTACAGAATTGACAGGAGAACACCATCTCTTTGTTCCCCTCCTTCCACTTACTTTTAAAACCCGCAGCTAGTTTTAAAAATTAAAAGTTTCCGAGTTTCTTTCGCTTTTCTTTTTTTCATTTATATTGCTTGAAAAGGAAAGGAAGCAAAGAATGGAACTAATTTAAAAGAGGGACCACAATCGGGAAAATATTAAGAAGAAAAGCAATCATTGTTTCGAGTCCAAATTTAATTCTGCAAAAATGAATTATTTACGTGTAAAGTAGCACTCAGATTAAGCAAAATTAGTTAGAAATATAAATACACTATTGATCAGGACCTTCTTTTATTGAAATGTTTTTGTAAGCGCTTCTACTTCGCAAAATTAACGAAAGAAATCAAATTTATCTTGTGCATTTGTTCAGGAGATAAAAAGTAATAAGATTTAACAAATTATTAATTTCTTGTTTTTTAAAATACGTGCGAGTTATTCGGGAATTGAAACTTTTTAAAATTATGTAACGATAGCAATTTCTAGGTAAAATTTATGAAACTAAATCTTCCAAATACTTAAACAAGGTAATCCGAGTTAAGTACCCGTGTCTTGTTTTCAAAATGAACGAATTGTTTCACGCAGACTTTGATACTATTATAAGGCAATTTCTCCCTCCTTCCAGCATGCTCGTGGTGTAACAGTAGCACATTCGGCGCATATTCGATAGGTCCAAGTTCGAGTCCCAGCGCGTTCATTACACGATTCTCGCTTCTTAAAAAATAATAATAATAATAATAATGACTCTATACTGCGATAGCTAAATTAAAACAGATAGAACTTTTCTTTATAATTTCAACTTTTAAGCAGATAACCTTTCACTTCCTGTATTTTTCGTCTGTATAAAGATACATCTTCATAGTCTACATATTCATCTTTCTTCTGTTTCCCATTTACAGATGTAGCTTTCATAAAGTAATAATTATTTTGTTAAATTTTTTTGGGTCATTTTGTTAAATTTTATGAATCTGCGAGTTTTGTAATATCCAGGAGTTTGAGGTTAATTTATAACAAAAAATGCTCAAATCTTCAAAGGGCTATGTACAGGGTGCCCATGTTAATTTGGTTCATATAATTATGGCTATGCACTCAACGGCTATCTGTCTAAGAGAAAGAGATACCATCATGGAGGACATTCCAAGGAAAACTGACTCTTATTCTCATCACATGGGGGGGAAACTACGAAAACGCCCAAGCAGCCAGCTGCAATCTTTCGCCTGGAATCGAACTCAGGTGGTTGAACTGCCAGTGTTCAGCGACTCGTCCGTTGTTAGGACCAAGGTGTCCGGAAAAAAACATAAAAAAAAATGATACACAAATCCGATATCATTTTGCTTATTGCATTGTGTTTTACATATCTGGGAAGGACTCAAAATACATCTCAGTGTGAGTGCCTTTGGAAGCTCGGGATCTAGTGCAAGCTTCAATAATTCGGGCAGTCAAATTTGCAATATCAACCACAGGCGTTCTATACACTCTCTTCTTTACATGCCTCCACTGAAAGGAATCTGCGGGGGTTAAGTCTGCTTTGCGTCAGTCTTCCGTCAGTCCGAAGAAAACAATTTGAAGTCTTCTTTTGGCTATCTAAACCACACTGCAATAAATATACAGATTTCCGATTTATGTGTCGTTCTTGCTCATTGCCTCTTTCCTAGACGTCATCATTTTGCGTTACGCTATGGAATGTGTTCCATTAAGTTGCTAGGTATTTACTGCAGCAAAGTACTCGAAAGCTGTCTTCCTTACGAAAGGAACCTTGACACTCTCAACAAGTATCTCGGGGAAGTCTGCTGCGCCTGGCCCAGTCCGTCTACACAGGGTGTTGAAACTCTTGCGGATAAAACTGTTACCAAACACCACGTGATTTGCGCATGTGCACAGCCAAAATGAAACTGAACTTTAGAACTCGTAATGGACGTTTCAGTTAAAGATGTAACCAGTAACTTCTCTCTGTGTCTTGTATGTAATTAGTTAGTAATGTAAATTAAACGTCTGTTATTATCTTAGAAGCCTCTCTTTTTTTTAGATGAGTAGAACCTTTGATGTGTGCAATTAATAAAAATATTCCCGGATATATCTTTGGAGAAGAACGAGAAAGAAGGTCGACTGGAAAGGTAAGCCTTTTTTACCTTTATTCTAAGAATGATTATCTTGTTAATCATAACACAGGAAAACACATCTCTAGCGCGATGTCCACCTGCGCCGAACCGGTGCGCTTGCACCGGATAGTAATCTCCGATTTATTTCTTTATGTTGAGAAATTAGTATTTCTTCTTTGCGGCTGCATATTGCTGAAGATGCTTAAAGTTCAAAGAAATAGTCTGGCAGTAGAAACCAAGAAGGTGTATATGTGTGTAAGAAGATTGTTTGCTTTCTCGACGACGTAGTCAGTAGCCGTAATTCTCTTCAGTGTGGTACGACATTCTAATACACAGAACCTTGACATGGAAAAGAGCAGTTGAAGATTATAATGGAACGAGGAATCTAACCGAATGTCCCAGACAGCATTTATACGAAGTATTGTATGGAATTGTTTCAGCCACGTACCTGACAACATACCAATCGAGTTAATTATCCGTTATCCATCCTTCATCTTTTTCATGTTATGTTTATTCCTCACATGTCATAGGTTGACATATCCTGTTCATTGGTTTTGTAAAGCTCAAAGGAAAGCACTCATTACAGTTTATGCTTAACATACAGAACGTATGCTCTTTTGGTAAGGAACCAAGTTTCACACTATGCCAAAACTCTGAACATCGCGCCAAATCAAAATTCAACACTTTATAAACAGAATATTTTTCCCCTTAGTACAAATTATTTGATATTGTAAGCTAGAGAGTAATGCAATTTTTTACCTCATTTATTAGCCTTAACTAAATCTGCTAGAATATTTTTTCCTGTTTAAAAGGATTGCTACATTCTTATGTTCTGAGAAGTCTAACAAACAAGAAAAGCTTAATTTGTGGTCTGTTTGCATTTGATTTTATTTCCGATTTTCTATTTTTAATGATTTTTCAACTTTTGGATTAGATTTAACTAGCTTGATCTCTTGGCGCATATACCGAAGTGTTTAAATTTTTCGTGAACCAACAGATTGTCATTTCGAAATCAGTTGAGCTATTTCCTGATATTTTCCATTGAAAATAAATATTTTATTGTTTCTGTAATTCTGTAATTAGAAAAGTTCTGTTAACATATAAATTATTAAAATATTTACAGGTAACGTATAACAGTTTTACTTTATTTTATTATTATACATAACATTTTATATCAGTTAATTATTTACATAATAATTTTATATTAATTACATAAATGTAATTATTATATTTTTATGCTGTTTATAAAGTGATAAAATTTGCTTTTGATCTTTCATGTTGTTGTTGTCGTTGCTTTTCCTCGAAAGATCTGACATATGTCAGATCAGCTCCAGAAGGTTGTTCTGCCACTATCAAAGGAAAGACATTTAAGGTGGCCACTTGTTAGTCTAGCCAGAGAAGTCTGGGAGCCACGGTCACATTTGCATTCCAATAGGGAGCCAGGGGATGTTTCTGTGTACCATTGGTGCGTAGGTGGATTACGCTATATTATATTAAGTTTAGATCTTTTATTTGAGTAAAGTTCTTTGTAAGTAAGTGAGGAGCCAGTGACCGTTTCATTTTCACAACCCTCTTTTGCCAATTTATCAGCAACCTCATTACCATTAATATTAACATGTGATGCGATCCACTGGAGGTAGACGTTGTGGGTCTGAGAGATCTTCTTCAGTTTGAGCAGAATAGATATGCTGGTTTCATCGCATGCAGACGACCAGACATCAAGCTGTTGTAGTGCACTTCGATTAGATGCGATAAAATCCATAGTTCCCCAAAATCACAATCATAAGCCAGGATGGCATCAAGCCCCCCATTAATCACAATTGACTCGCTCCTAAAGACAGAGCAAGTGTCAGAGTTGCGTTGCTTTGTTGTAGTTTCAAAGTGAGGGGTCTTAATAAAGATACTGCTGCCAGTGCGATCTTCTGTACGAATACCATCAGTATAGACCTGAACTGTATCTTTAGGAATGCAACTAATAATTTCCAGAGCCAGTTGCCTAAGAGGGTCTTCATGGTGAGTTTGTTTGTTTGCAGTGGATTTCAGATCAAAGCGGAAGAAAACTCTCGGTAGTCCCACTGAGGGATCAATAAAGGATCTTAGAGAAAGTGGTACAACCTCCCGAGAGATCAGGCTCTGAGTTTCTGCTAAGCTAAAAGGGCTGTATTTCTTGAGATTGTTCTGCCAATTATGGAAATACAACGAAGTACGATGTTGGGGGCCATAGCTATATATTTTATTGAAATACTTAACTAGATTGTCTCTTCTTCTAATACGAAGTGGCTGTAAGTTTGTCTCGAACAAGGCTATACCAGAAGGGCAGCTATTTCTGAGTTCAAGAATAATTCCAGCGGCACTCAGTTGTACACGTTCTAATTTCCGAAGATTGGTTTCAGACGCGCAGGAATAAATTTGGAAACCATATTCTAGAATAGGTCTCATAAGCGCAATATATGTGGTTCTAAGAATGTTTGCATCAGCTCCCCAGACTTTGACAGCTAGATATTTAAGGATGTTTAGGCGCTGGCTTCGAGACCAAATAGTCTATATGTTTGTTGCTATTGAATCCAGGATCAAGGATGAATCCTAGGTATTTGGGATGGTTTTCATATGTGAGGGGCTAAGCTTCGAAATACAACTTAGGTTTGTAGTTATACAGGCGTTTATTAGTAGTAAAAAAGTGACACTTTCATGTAGTACTTAAAAGGATGCTTCATTTTGTAGTTTGCAATTTTTATTTATTTTTCGCAATTTTCATTTTTATTGGCATTTTTAATTACTGTCATTTCCTGTTTGCTATTAAGTTCTCTGTTCTATTATTATTATTATTATTATTATTATTATTATTATTATTATTATTATTATTATTATTATTATTATTATTATTATTACAGCTTATTTTTAAAATATAAGCCCTGAAAAATAAAGGCATTTATAACTTTGAAAATTATTACATGTGTTGTAAAATCGACGGAGGCCTCCTATTAGATAAAAATCACGTCATCTGCTTTGACTACTCTGATTGGCTTAGCAGCTCAGAGGAACTTGGATACAAAATATCCCTGTGTAGATAAATTGCTGTCAGGGAACATGTCTGCGAGGACTTCACTTTTAGACGGGGCTTAAGAATAGCTGGTTAGAATGCACGTTATCTCTTAAGAAATCCCTAAGTAATCCTGCACTTTTGGTCACTAGAAACCAAGTCTAGTATAAACTACCAGTGTTTTTTGAAACAATACCCTCAATTTGGCTCTGTGAATAATAGGCATTATGAAATAAATAATAAAAATTTAATTTAAAGCTTCCATGGCTTATTTTTCTGTACTAAGAGTTAACTTCTTAAATGTTTTGATCCTAGAAAGTTACTGATTCCTAAATTTACAAATTCATTTCCCTTTATTTTCATTTTCTTCAGCATCTATGTAAAGAAATGCTTCACCTTTTCATTTAACTTAATTTCATACGATTTAATGTATAAAACGGCATCTTTGAAACATTTATTCTGTTAATAGACGCATCATGTTTGTAATTAAGACGAATATTTAATATTTCAGTCAGTAGCAATTTTGGAACTTGTCTGTATTAATCATATATATTATTCAGTTGCCTAGCGAAAGTCCACACGTATAAAGAGAAAACTGGGTATTATACAGTTTTATAACTCTGATTTAAAAGTCACAGATACTTTTGATCAGATAAATAACGTGAGTCGGAAAATAAAGATATGAAATTCTGTAGACTTTGCAGAATCTGAAGCTATAACAAATATTATGTTTTTTTTTTCCAAATATATGTCTGTATATACATATATAATTTTACAAAAGAAAACTATTCAAATAAAATTTACAAAATGTAAAATTATCGATTCATTTTAGAATTGATGAGATAATGATGCAAAACTGGTAAATCCTTTGCCTGATCCGCTTGAGAAAATCTTTACGAGAATATACATGCAAAATTCTTGAAGTTGTAAAGAAAGTAGGCTTTTCGGAGAAAAAAAATTAAATGATCCATTCTTCTGCCTCCGTGACTCAAACTACGTAATTTTAATGAGTGCTGGACCTACTGCGATTTACACCACGACAGCACGCACTGTGGAGTGCAATAATTCCTTATATTCCTTTCCTTAAAAAGGAACTGAAGACCCAGTTGGCCAAAAGTTTTCGTGACAAATTATCGTTTATCACATGTTAGTTCAGGTCGCTACTATAGAGGCATTAGGTTTGTCGAAGCGAGAAATGTGAAAAATTGCTTATGCCCTGGCCGGAATTCGAACCACTCATCTTTCGATGCTAGGTGAATGTGCTACCATTTACACTATGAAAGCACAGAAGAGGTATACTATCAATCCCTAAAGTGACCATTGCTTGTTAAAAGAGAATAAATCAAATAAAGTACAGTTTTTGCAACATATCTTTATTCTAAACAACGATTAAGGATCACAGTGCTCCGCAACATGTATTCTAATGTTATGTGGTGATATTGGAGAAAGCCTTATCAAAACTGAAAGTAATAGGCAAAACATTAGGTTTCATTTGTGCACAACCTTGATTTTGTTTGAACCGTATTGGCAATGCGAACACGTATAAAGAAAAATAGCAATTTAAACATGTTTTTAATTAAAATTCTGGTGATAATCTTAAAGCTTACGTATGATAAGTTTCAGAATTTATTGAGATACACTTAACTTTCGAAATCTAAACCCATGTACCATTTTAGCTCCCTTGATAGATCTTAAACTAGCATATTATTCTTCCATTCACTCAACTTTTAAAGTAAACTAATATTTGAAGAAATGGAAACTTCCTAGTATACTTAGACATCACTCGTCTTATTTTACAAAAGCACTACATGTATGCTTTCAAGCGATGCATAATGTAAATGTTAGAAGCCGATTCTAAGGCCCCTAGGGAATAGAGTAGTCTCTGCAATTATGCATAAATATTATGTTCTACGGTTACAAAATAATTCAAACAAGTAAAATATGACATCATTAAAATGTTTCTGAAATACTGAATTAATGAGAACAACTAAAACAAACGATTCGCTTTCGTTGCTACCCTTCTCAAAATCAAGGAGTGCAATAAGGTAATCCATGAATACATATAATTAATAAGTGCATGTTTTATGTTATGCGAAATAAGTTCTTTGATCCAAATTTTTTAAATCTATCTTTTATCTAGGGCAAGAATAAAACGGCCCTTTCTTTCTTCAACAGACAATAGTACATTTGTTTTTAAGTTTTTATATTCTTTTTGAACTAGAATGTCCATGCTCACATAAGCTTGTAGTGAAGGCCGGAAGAAAAATGCTCATTGCCTTCATTCTAATGGTAGAATATATTTCCAAAACAGCTATCAGAAAAGTGCGGAGGAGTAGGACGTTATATTTTATTTTCAGTGTTTAGATTCTTTGAATGGTTAGTAATTTTTGTAGCTCTTCAAGCAAAAATTTCGAAGACGTTTTTATAGTGTGATGTATGGCACTCATTGGAAACATCAAATGCGAAAAAATGACAGGATGTCGTCTCAGATCTGCTGGCTCATTAATTTGAATTCTAATTTAACAAGCTACTGAGATGATTTTCTTATTATTTGCTGTAAAGAATAACTCTTGCATCATGTCTTTCAAATTTTTTGAATTTATGAACTGTGTGATATGCTGAATGTAAGATTACTGTGTGCACATAATAATAATAATAATAAATGAATTCTTCAATAACATTCAAATTTTTATATACGCAAAGCGACTAATTGGTTACCATAGGAAAAAAATAATAAACAACTTTCGAAATATTCACACGGAAAATATAATCCTTCCATATAAACCATGAATGATGCGAGTAAATTACTTGAATCCAAAGAATGAATTTTCGATTTTATTTACTCTGCCAATTGTTTCAAAAATGATAATTTTTCAGTTGAACCAATTAATACACTCACGTTTGTGAAAATTGCAACACCAAGAAGGAATCGTCATAATTGAATGCAATTTAATACACAGTTGAGTGGTAGTGGTACAAATAAATGATTAAATGTTCAAAGCAAACAAACAAGAGCAAGAGATCAGAATCAGTATTTTGTGTGGCCACCACGCGCCGCAATAAGTGCTGCTACACGACGTGGCATGGAGTCAAACAAAGTTTGAATGTCTGACTGAGGAAGAGCATTCCATATCGTTTGTACGCGTACCCAAAGTTCGTCTGCAGACGCAACAGGACGAGGATCACGAGCAAGACGCCGACCAATGACATCCCACACATGTTCAATTGGCGACATATCCGGGGAACACGCAGGCCAAGGAAGAAGCTGTACCTGCTGCGCTGCAAAGAAGGATTTAACAATCCGAGCAGTATGAGGGCGGGCATTGTCCTGTTGAAATACAGCGCCTGGCAAGCTTTGAAGGAAGGGAACAGCTTCGGGCTGTAGAACTTCACGGATATACCGGTTGCTGTTCAGATTGCCCACAATTCGTAGCAATTGAGATCGTCTATGATATGCTATGGCGCCCCAGACCATAACTCCGGGTGTTCGTCCACTGTGGCGTTCGATAATGCACTCCGGAAGGTGGCGTTCACCGGCATAGCGTCTGACACGAATGCGGCCATCATGGTACCACAAATTAAAGCGGGATTCGTCAGAAAACACGACATGCTGCCAATCAGCACGCCAGTCTCTATGCTGATTGGCCCATTGTAGCCGCAGGCGGCGATGGTCGTGCGTTAGGGGGATCCTGTATAAAGGAGTCCGTGCGCGCAGTCCACACTGCAGCAGACGTCTACGAATTGATGAAGCACACAATGAAACACCTGTAGCTATTGACCACAGTGCTGCCAATTGTCTAGAGGAAGCTGTACGGTCCGTCCGCGCCATGCGGACCAGGTGTCTATCATCGCGAGCTGACGTCACATTTCGGGGTCCACTCCCGGATTTCCGAGTTGTCCGACACTCGTCCGTCCACTGCTTCCAAACGCGCATCACTGTGCTGCTGTTACGCTGCACACGAGAGGCTACTGCACGATACGACAATCCAGCTTCACGAAGGCCGATGATTCTCCCTCGTTCAAACTCTGTAAGTTGTTCAAATCTCGCTCTCTTTCGTCGACGAGGCATAAGTACAGATTGAGTTAACGTTTACCACTAGCAGATAACCACCGATAACCATACACGCCTCGCTACAGCCGTCTATTTATTCGGATCCATCAGCCGTTCAGAGGGCGCTGCTCAGCATACACATGCGCTACGGATTTGCAATTCTAATCATTTGCATATCATGCGCTACTTTGCATTTCCTGAAAATTTCAGCTCACTCGCGTAAGTCCTTTATGGTGTTGCAATTTTCACAAACGTGAGTGTATATAAGCCCGTTGATTTAACAAACTTGCATCTTAATTAAGATGCAATAACACGCCGAACAAGTATTAATCTAGAAGTCAAACAAAAAAATCACTGTATCTTATCTCGTTCATTTGCGCTTTGACAGCTGAGGATGATGGTTCGGTAAAACCATCGAGACTATTCCTGGGAATATTTGCAAATATAACCCTGATTTTTTTTTACTTCTAGATTAAAACTTGCATCTTGTTTCTACAGTTTCTTTAGAAACATTCACACGGAAAATATAATCATTCCAGATAAACTATGGATGATGCGAGCAAGATTGTTTGAATACTAACAATTAAGTTTCAGTTTTATTTACTCTGCTCATTTTTTTCAACAATGATAATTTTTTAGCTGAACGAATTATTATATAACCTTTGATTTAACAAACTTGTATCTTGTTTCTATAGCTTTCTCAAGTAAAATTTGGGTATGACTAATCTATTTGAGAAGATCTGAGGGAACTAAAGTGAAATTCTTCGTAAAATCAGCTATAAAATTATCATAATTTTAAAAAAATGAATATATTGCCGAATGTCCAAAATGCATTCACACACAAAACCATCCAATCATCTCAATGAGAAATTCTTTGCAGAATCGACTAATCAGTTGTTGGGTAATTTAGAAAATAAGGAAAACGTTAGCCCGTTTGAGCAGTCAGATGCTAGATGAGTTAAAAACAAGGTCTATATGCCTCGCTTTCTGGTCTATATGCTTCGACTGCCAGTGAAAAAACTGGTAATACCGGAGTTTCTCCTTATGGTGCGAAAATAATACAGATGAAAATAATCGAGACTAAACTATGAGGCTTACTTTCACGGAGTGGTCAGATGTAAGTCTCCAGCAAGCGATAAAAATATCGTGTAGGTATTTCACATTTATTTCGCACATTTATGGAACACATGTTAATCGGCTGCGTTTGACAGAGGATACCCTGTATATACCTAATTTTTAAAACACTCATAGATTACACACTTAAATAAATTTATGCCTCTTATTGTAACATTTTATAACAATTTTAATGATTAATGTTTCCAGGCAGAGAAAACGATGACACCATTAGTGGCTTTGAGTTGTCAGACGTTCGCCTCTTCCAAGGGACAGGAGTATCTTGTAGACATTTCACATTTATTTTCCTATTGTATTCATTTCACATTTAAAATCGAGTCAGTGAATAACTTTTTATATACGGCACCCTGTATATGCCTAGTATTTAAGCTCACTCACAGGTTATAGATTTAAATAAATTTAAGTCAGCTATCTGCAATGTTCCATTCCCATTTTAATGATTAATATTTTCAAGCATGAGTGTCGCTTCCGTCTTGAAATTCTAGACTCACAATACATATATAGGCTGTTTTATTTCACTTGTCTTTTTTAAAGTTAATATTTTTTTTTAATATTTTAAAGCCTCGATCAGATCAAAAATAGCGTCGCCTTACTATTAACATAGCAATGCAACAAAGGTCACGTTTGTTTTCAAACATGTTTTTCTGGCTTAAGACATTAAAGAAACTAAATTAAAAATGAAAATATTAACCGATTGAGATCCATAATATATATTTAATCAGATTTTTTCCAATTTTTGTATTTGCGTTAAAGTTTAAATGTTATTCACCTAAGTGCTCACAGAGTAGTTTATACATTAGATCAAAATCCTGTTTTTTTAGTGTTATTGAATATATTGGATTACTGGCATGTTTTCTTTTTGCTTCACCAAAATGGCTTACTCTTTTTGCTTGTGTTACTGGAATTATTTAAGGGAACATCTGACTCGCAAAAATGCCCTTTCAATTCCGAATTTTACATTTCTTTCAAGAATGGTTCAAAGAAAAAATATATTTTCTGATTCAACATGGAAAAGGTCATTGCTTCCATGTATATCTTCCTTAAATGACATATAAAGAAAAAAAATTACGGGAAGAAATTGTGTAATATATACAAACTGATCGTGTACAGAGTTATGATATGTCAAACAAAAAGGTCCTCCAAAATTTTAAAAGTCAAAAGTTTGTAGAAAAACTTGTTAGAGCAATATCCCTGGGTGCATCAACTCACAACAAAAAAGAATAATTCCAGGCATGCAGAGGTAGCAAAATAGAGAAGGTGTGAGTAGTCAAATCGATTCTTAGAAAAAGCGTTTGTAGAATTCTCAATGAGCTCGAGCATCTCTTGCATACTGAAGTTTCAGTAAAGTGCAGACCAGTAAATTGTTCACTCCATGTCACACAGTTTTGCTGCTGGTATTCTGCTCTAAAAAAGTGGATGTCAATAGGCAAATAAATACTGCAGAGAAATTCCGCTTATTGTTATACGTGTTACAAAATTACATAGGTATAAATTTCGATTAGTATAGGTAGGAGATAGTAATTAAAATCATTTATCTGTTACTTTATCTACCTTGTAGTTCAATAATACTTTAATTAAGTTTTGCCATTTCAAGCATCTTTGCTTCGGAATTTGATAATAGTGAAATATCGATTCAGTAAAATGTCAATTTAGACAATATGAGAAACATGCCTGAAGCCAGTTTCGATTCTGAGCAAGACATGCAACTTTGTGAGCGGTTTCATAATGTATCGATCTGAAAGTCGTCTCGAGAGGTTGTTGATGGTGGCGAAAACAGAATCCTCGAAATTTCACCCGCTGGTTAAAAATGCTGAATTTTATCCTCTTTCGTTCTAAGCATAACAACAAAGAAGGTCATGTTATTGTTATTTGATAAAAACATACAATACTGCAATAAAAACTGAAAAACATTAACCTAAGGAAAAGGGACATGTTTGCCCAGAAATGAAACTTCCCTTGTTTCTTTTCACTTCTTCTTAAGCACAGTAAATCTATAAATTTGCGCTAATAAAATTGTAGGTATCATTACACATTTTGGATCAGAAATAACGAAAAACCAGTTGAGTCCTCGCCAAGATTCGAACAATGAATCTCCCACTTGCCAGTTAAATGTGCTAATCACTTTGACCACGAACAACGTGCTTAATAGAATGCGATAATTTCTTAAAATCTCCCTGGATAAAGACACGAGTCCAAATTGGCCAGACCCAAGTGATGAGGAACTGCCATCCACACCGTTTTATTTCGAGTGCTACTGTATAGTACGTTAGTTTTTCCTTGAAGCAGGAAATACGATAAATCAACTGTCCTCGTCAGATTTATTTGGTTTGGTTTGTGACAAAGCACTCAAAGGCTATCTGCGTGGGGAACGCCTTCGTTGAGGACTTTCTAAGAGGGCTAATACACGTTAAACATGTGGAAAACCACGAAAACTCCTATGCAGCCAGTTCACCGGTACACCAGACCGAACTACAGATATTCAGCGACTTTACTGTTCGGAAGCTAGTGGGCTCCTCATCAGCACTAATCAGCCGGGCATTAAAACTATTTACACCACGGTGACATACATGGGGTGGTACAATAATTCTCTACAAACTGCAACAGTCATTATCAAATTTTATTATTTATATTTCTAATTAAACAGCGAAGTCATGCGATAAGAAGGGAAGAAATACCTTACATTCTTCCACACTTGAAGGCGGCTGGGGAGGAGTTGCCCTACTCCAAACAGTTTTGATGACGAACTATCGATCCTCATTTTTTTTTTAATTCAGGCGCCACTTGTACAGTCATTTAGAGTTTTTCGAAACCAGGAAGCAAACGAAATCCGCATAGTCCCTGCCGGGATTCGAACAACGGATATTCCGAATACTAGCCGGATGTGCTTTCCAATTACATCCAGAAGGTAAGGAGGGAGGTAATCCCGGTAAGGAGGGAGAAAGTACCTTCTATAATATGAAATTATTCTCGTTCGGAAAATCTTAATATCCGAACAAAACTGTTCTATATACAAAACGCTCAATAGTTAAGGAGTTGAAAAGATTAAAATTAAATTAATGATATGATGCAAGTTGCATACATGAGATTTATTTGTGGTTTAAAATTTTTATTAAAAATGCTTCCGAGCGTGTGTAATTATCTAAATTTTAGGCTTTTGGAAAATAATTCTTGTTTCCTTGTTTTCCCCCTTTTCTGTTCTTTTATGCCACCCACTGTTTAAGAACTGGGGGATACAAAGGCATTTCTTGACACTTTTCATATCTTCCATCTTGCTCACTGAAAAGTAATCTGTTGTATTCATTACAACTAAAGCTTGAAATATAATCCTTGTAATTAAATTCAGCATTTCAACTTCCTAATATTTGCATCTGAGGGAGGTAACCTGCACATATGACATATGAATCCAGCATCTGATTTTCCTTCCATGCACTTTCTTCCATTAATTATTCGCCTGAAATTAAAATCCGACTTTACTTCCCTAAAACGACTTATATGTAAAGAAAAGTTTGAGAATTCTATTTCTAAACTGGATCAGATGACAGTTTTTTGATTAAATTTAAATTAAAAATCGTTGCCTTCGGAGTTTTGATTCGCATATCTTATGTATCACGGATATTTTCATTTTCAGATTTTCTTTTTGACATATTTCATTAATTTTTTAATTTTATACATCAGTTTTATTTCAGTTGGTAAACACAGATACGTGCAATCCGAAAGCAAAGATAGCTTCCGGGATGTTCGATCAAAAGTGTGGCTGAAGTTAAGTAAATCGACTTTTCATTTAGAACGAAGTTATCTAATTCTGATTTATTATGAGCATGCTGGATAAACTTTAACAATCAAGAAGTATGATATGAAATCGACAGGACGCGGCTATAGTGAGAACATAACAAATAAAGAAATATTCATAAAGAAACTATTCATAACTATCACAAAATTATTTATTTAATAGAAACCACCTACGTTTCAGTAAGAAGACATATTGTATTCCTACTGGAACGTAGGTGGTTTTTTTCAGTAAAAGCACATATTAACATCACCAGTATCTAAAAATGTGTTTCCATTTCTACTCCCTGTATCTTGAATCTCACCCTCACTTATTGCTGCCCACTGCTACTCCTAAAGCCTCAAATCCTTTAATCCTTAATACTGACTGTGTCGTCTGCTACAGCTTGCAAGTCGTTGATTTTGTCTCCGTTGTTTTTGTCTTCACCACTATTCAGTCAGTATTCCCATGTGAAATGACCGTATAATCAATTCGAATTATGAATTAGATCTATCAGTTAGAACCAGCATGAAACTTTTCACTATTATTGCTTCATCAGTCAGAGCCAGTGGACCAAAAATCCATTAGCCAATCAATTAAATACAGTCACTACGTGTACGAATCCATTTTAATATTTGTGCGTGCTCGCTTTTGAACGTTTTGAATAAGCAAAAATTATGTGAATACTTAAAACATTTTCAGAACCTTGTTCTAAAACGGTAAAGGGAAAAACGCGGTATTTATTCGACACAACCCATGTGGTTTTAGCAACCGCAGGGGTTGCAAAAGACCTCCGAACGGTGATGGATCTTTCCGAGTTCGGTACCGACGACTGAAATTTTGGCTGTATGAATTTTTCAAAGCTTTTTCCGTATGTGACGTGCAGGTATTATCAGTTATCTTATTTAAAACCGCGAGATTTCGAATTCTGTACTGTAATAAATTGTATGACTTAATTTATCATAATCGACCAACCTGTGGCGGTGTAGCTGAAACCGAGAAATATTGATAATTTGTCGCATCTGTTATTCCTAGCTATTAAACGGATCTGCTTAACGAGTTACGTAGTTTTACCCACTTGTAAGTACGGTGTAGTTCCCGCAGAACGTCTTCGCCGAAATCATCGTCGCTTAAAGTAAAGAGCCCTTGAATGCTTTGCAGTGTCCAGCTAATAAATTAATCCTGACGCTCATTTAAAGCTCAAATGGAAATCGATGTTACGTTTATACTATAGTAAAATTACCTTTTCCTTATATTGATCCCTACAAACGTTACCAAATCCTACTGGATGGCAAAGTTACTTAGGATTTTAATCTTCGCTGAAGTAATCATTGTTTTATACAACAGAATGCCTTTCTTCCGGAAGAAAAGGCTAGCTGCATGAGCGTTTTCGTGATTTTCCGCAAGTGTAACTTAGATACGAGCCAGTTTTTCTCAGAAAGTCCTCTATGAAGGCATGCAGTCCGTTAGGCAGATAGCACTAACCTGCTTTGCCGTAATCAAATAAACCAAAAAATACCAATTTGAAACGCTGTCTGTGCTCCCAAGAGAAGTTCAGAGGTTTTATTTAAGGGCATCTTAAGTGTTGGTAGTAATACTAAAATAAATAGGGTAGACCAGTTAATTATAGATACATTTTGTCTCAACGAAAACTACGAAATCCTTCATACGCATTTATGAAAAAATAACAGCAATTATGTTTTTTTTTCTTTTTTTTCAGATTTCATTCCATCAAATCCATTGACTGCATAATTTATGTCTTTAACAATATCATATTCTGTATATATTGTAAAAAATCTGAGTATTCATTGCTTTCTGAAAGCGACGCTTTTAAATAATTCTCAATTAATGTTACCGTACTTCATATGTTGAGTAATATCTTCTTGGACAGTCTAAATTAAAAGCTATTCACAATTTATTAAAAGGTCTAATTACGTTTTATTTCACATCGCTAAACACAGCACAAATATACTGGCTGCGAGAATAATTTTGCAATTAGAATACGATTGCCTTTATAAAATTACCAGAAACGAAACATAAATTCTTTCTTACAGGAACACAGAAATCAATTACCTGAGTGGCCTACTATCAACCGATCGCCTAAAGTAATGAACAGTGTTAGCTGGACACGGATTCAAGTCCCGACAAACAGCTGACAGCATGAGAGTTTTCATATTTGCACTCAAGAGTAAGGTCCGTTTCCTTTAAAATGTCCTTCATAAAGCCATCGCGGGATAAGCGCTTGGTTTGTCATAAACTAATCCAATCAGAAGCGCAGGGTTTGTGCAGTAGCTGATGAGTTCTAGCGAATAGCTAATGGTTCCAATGTACCTCATAAAATCCTCCTCGAAATTAAGACATGATGAACCTCACGAGGGCACTTGGTAAATTTTGAGGTTGAGATAACGAGAGAAGATAACGGAGAAAGTCATTTTTGAAAAACATTTTCAATAGAGATCATACGTATAATGGTAGCTTTAATATTCCTCTCGGTATTGTTTTTCAAGTAATTGTTGATATAATGCTTAATTCAATTTGGAATCCACTTTAATGCACCGATATACTGGCATTCTTTGAACACTTTTATCAGTAAATAAACACTCAATTACAAGAAATGTCCTTTTTATTACATATTTTGCATTCGAAACTGAGTAAATGTAATTACTGAGTAAATTGCGATTACTAAGTTAGGCACTTAATTATGTTTCAATAATTCAATGATTCTTTAGGATAGAATTCTTTAAATGTCCATTGGTTACATATTTTGCATTCAAAACTGAATAAATGTAATGAAATGCGATAACTAAATTATGCACTTAAATTATGTTTCAGTAATTCAATTATTCTTTAGAATAGAATTCTTATTAGCATATTGCACTATTGCATTTTAAGATGATATGTGGTAAAATTCGTAACTTAAAATCGTCAGGAAATTTCTACGGTTACCAATAAAAGCTTTATTGTGTTCCTGAAACGGTTTTACATAGTTTGTGTATGCTCCCATTTCCACTTCCCGAAAAATTATCAAGAACAAAGTGTTCGACTATTTTGGATTAAAAAATGTCTTTAATGTCTTTATATGCTCTAAATACGTATTTTAAAACTGGATATATAGTATTATTTCAGAGATTAAAAAAATATTTTATTTAATAAACTTACTGACGGCATTTTCCTGGTCATCAAGGAACATTATTTTGA
>KK113119.1:773333-785137 GCA_000611955.2 Stegodyphus mimosarum | reverse complement strand
AGATATCGACTAGAAAATGAAGCTTTATTAGCTGTTATCCAATTAACATTTTTTTCTCGTGCTGTCAATATAACTGAGATTTGTATTTATACCGAATTCCTCAAGCATACTAAAGAAGCAAAACCCTGAGTCCGAGATTTAACGGTAAACTTCCCTGAACAAATATTATATAAACTTGAAAATAATAGCGTTCCGGAGTAATATAAGGTTCATTCAAATTAAAGAGGCACTTCAGTCGGTTTGAGAAAAGGTTTAATGATATTAATATAAATTAGTATACAAAAGAAAGAAATAATACAGACGTAACAGATAGGCTAGAAAAAGTCACCTTGTGCAGCTTGAAATAAGTGTCTCAGCGGTCAACGAGACGATGGATACCCTGAGTGAAGAAGCTTCGAGGTTGGTTGTGGAAACTATTTTCAACGGCAGCTTGTACTTCATTATCGTCGGCAAATCGTCGTCCCTTCAGAGATTTCTGAGTAGATCGAAGATGTGGTAGACGGCGAGAGGTCTGTAAGGGAGATCTTCAAGAAGCTAGCGGAATTTCCGTAACAATGTTTGGCACGGCACAGCCACATAAGGACAAGCATTATCAAGCACGAGGATAATCCCGCGTGATAGAGTGCCACGTCGGCAGTTCTTGATATTCTGTCTCAGTTTCTGCAGTGTGCCACAGTACGTGGCAGCATAGAGTGACAATAGTGCTCGTAGGTAGCCATTACAACAGTAGTTCGACGTCAAAAAAGCACGTTAACAAGACTTTACCCGTTCTATGGGACTTCACCAGATCAGCATCTTAGAAAAGATTTTACTGCGCTGTAACTGCTTAGATATTTCTGGATTATTTTTTTTTTGTTTTTAGCATTAATTAGCAGAGTTATTCCTCTCTCTCTCTTATACGAATAGTCTCTGGCTCTTCCTCTTACGAAATACGTTTCTTATAATACAGAGTAGAATTAGTAAAAAAGGTATGAAATTTCCATATATTCGTTATCAAATGACCTTATTTTTGAGCAAGTTAAATTACTCCATTAGATGGGAACTCTTAACTCTTATAGGAAATATATTTATTAAAACATTAATCTGCTGTATCTCGTTATTTTACTCTAAATACTTTAAAAACGCCATAACACAAATGATACAGAATTAACATGTGTGGTATTTTTCAGAATTCTGAAATTATGTGTATACTTAAACCTCCATTTTATCAACAATTTTGAAGATTACCTTTACTCTCATAGCAATCAAAAATGAAGCCTAAATCGAAAAGCAGGAAACCGAAAGTGAAACAGCTCTAAAAATACTGAGCAAGCCTGGCTGCAACAACAAGAGTAAAAGTAGCTTATGGTTGTGACACTTTAGATACACTGAAAAGAGAAAAGTGGATATAAACATTCTTCGGTTTGACGATCAGAAGTCAATTTTTGAGGCACTTCAAGGCTTGCATTGAATTTTATAAGCACGAGCAGAGACATCTGAAAGAATGTATTTAAATCTGAATTGAAAAGCTTTTGTTAACGCTAGGAAATTATCAGTTTTAAAGAAGTCGTGTTTCTGCTCCGCTTCGAGTCATTTTTACATCTTTAAATAGCAAGAGGAATTTAAAAAAGAGGGATATTTTAATGCTACATAAAAGGAAATTTAATACTGCGAATCTCTGACATTTTGACATGTATTAAATGGGAAAAATAAAGAAATCCTCATCTAGTATGTGTATTATCAAGTCAGATTTAGATATGAAACAGTAATTCATTCCTAAGGTAGGTCAAAGTTTACATCTGATGGTCAATAAACAATTAGAAGCAAATTTTAATATTATAAGGCAAAACACGCGTATGAGGTTTCTTTGCCTTTAAGTTGCTGTACGTTTTGAGTGTAAGTTACTTTGGAAGCTTCTAGATACTGGACATTACTATGTAGAAATACAAATATTTAAATGTATTTAAACTACGAGATGCAAAGTTACATGTTACTCTAAACAATGAAGCCTTATTTATAGGCACTAATAAGTTTGAGCACATTTTTCAAATAGATGATAACAATTCAAGGAGCTTCCGGAAAGTTTTATTATAAATTAAATACGATCATGGGTCTACTGAATCATAGAAATGCTTATATGTAGAATTAGTTAAATGTAAGTCTCTATTTCAGGTAACTAGTTTTATCTGTAAATGGTCTCACATTATTACCAGTGCAATTTAATTTCTTTTCAGGTATTACACTTGCATTCTACAAGATTTCTATGTTTCAGCGTCAAGTTACATGTAAAAAGTTTCATACTCTAAATTTCACTTTACTATGAATGTAATACTTCGGAGTTATCAAACTGATATGTGCAGTCAGAAGTTATGCCTATCTACAACAATTAAAACACTTGGTGATTTAAATTCATACTACACATAACGTCAGCATTTTATGAAACTTCTTAACTTCCAACTAATTTATATAATTTTATGTAGAATGTAAATTATCTTTCCATTTTATCAACTGAGATTTAAAAAAATGCATTGCTGGAAGAAAAGACTTGTTTTTTTCCTCTCTTTTGACCAAAGATTACTTCTCTTCCTCTTGAAACATATTTTAGTGTTTCTATTAATTATAAATGCTTTTTAATGCTTTCTACATAATATTCATTCATTTAACTTCAGAAGCAGAATCAATTTAAAAATGAATTTGGGTTTCTTAATGATTTATAGAGGCTTTCACCTTTTATATGAAAAAAGAGACTATATATAATTATTTCAGGGAATTAAAATACTTTAATTAAGTTATAAGGTATTTTTCCCGCCTTCTTAGCATGCCTTCGTAGTGTAGTGGTTAACCCATTTTGCGCGTATTCGAGAGGTCCATGGCTCGAGTCCCGGCGTAGACACTGCTCATTTTTCATACTTCTTGCTTGGAAAATAACCTAATGACTCTACAAAGTAAATAATTAAAATGTACTTAACGAAAGAATTAAAAACAGGTAACGCGAAAAAAACTTATTTGCTTCTTAATTCAAAAGATCATGCATGTGCAAACAAAATTCGTTTTACATCGTAATAAATGCGACTTTAGTATGAGTTGCAGGCAAGGGAAGAGAAGAGCAAGTGACCAGTTTATCTGCGACAGCAGGGTAAGATGAATAAAAGTTAAGATAGAAAAAATAGTTCAAGCTGCGCTAAAATTTTATTGTGAATAATTGTGTTGCAATTTTTTTCAGGAAAAGTTGTATCCGAAGTTGTATTGCAAAAAATAACTTTTTTCTTTACCTCTAAAAATATTACTGAAATAAGAGAATAAATATAATTTATTGGAATAGTAATGTTTAACCTGATTAGCTACTAAACTATGTTTTATTTAATCTCTTGTACTAGGAAGAAATTGTCGTCTTTGACCTTACCGGACATTCTAAATTCCAAGAACAGACAAAAGGTAAAACTAACTAAATGTTTATAAACACTACGTCTTGTAAATGAAACTAAAATTTAACAAAACATAGCCATTGCTCCTTGCGAAGTTTTTGAAACACAAATACATAAATATGTACAAAGCAAATAAGAGCTTTAATATCTAAACAGCCCGGTTCCAACGATCCGCTGTTCCTAAGCTTAAACGCTAGGAAATACAATAAATGACTTACCAAAACCCAAATAGGCAAACAGGTAAAAAACCCACGAAACAAACTACTTCCAGCTGTGTTTACAAAGCCCTGTCTCTAAATTACGCATTTTCGTACTAATTAAACTTCGCGTAATTTGCATACTGCTTAGGGCAGACATGAGAAATAGAGCTTATAGGAAAGAATTAACATAAAAATTGTGCCTTATCTAAAAAAGCCTTTCAAATGTACTTGAAAATTTGTTAGTCTTAGATAAACTAAATTTTCTTTCATTATTTCTCAAAAAAAAGGTAGTGAAAAAAATGACAACAAAAAATTTTATAATTAATTTAAATTTAATATTTAGTGGCATTTTCTATGAGCTATGTGATGAATCCCTATTATGCAAATTTAGGTGCTTCGTTCTCGTGTCTCACTGTTAAATGCCGGACACGTTTAACAATTCCTTGTTCTTTTTGTCCCCGCGTTGGCAACAGTAGTTAAGCTTAAAACGGTTTCATAATTCTTTATTCATTTCTTTGCATTGATAATAGTAGTTAAGTTTAAGGGATTTCATAGTTCTTTAATTTTTTGCCTTGTATTGAGTTTACAATCAGTGTTAAGTTTATAATGCCTCCCGAATATATTTTTAACTGGTTCTTTTTCACATTTTACAACTTTATTAGACTGTCGGATGAATTTTCATATCGTATCGTTTTAACTTTAAAACCTAGAGCACAAACTGTTAACAAAAATACCCAGTAATTAAAATGTTAATTGGTATTTAGCTTGAATATACAACCGAGAAGATTGACGAAACTAATCTTCCACTAATTGTATCCAGAGAATAGGATATTAGCTCAAATTATTTGAAAATGAAACAGCAAAGAACCTGAATTCTCAGCAAAAGAGCTTTTCCACATATCTACTAGAGGAAACCTAATTCACCAAAATTCAGCGCAGCATTCCAACAGAAACTTCTGAATCACCCCGTTCCTGGGGTATGTTGCCAGAGCTCTCACTCTTTCTCTAAACTTATATTTTCACTCGTTCACTTAATTTGCAGTTTTTGATGAATTAACCGAAATTGCAGTAGTGTAGGAAAAATCCAAATTAAAAATTAATGTATCAATTAAAATAAACCTTACAACTGAGCCGTGTAATTTGTAGCTCAGGTTCCATTTTAGCGTGCTCCAATTTAATGGTTACAAATTTCAAAATTCCGTAATTGAAGTACGTGATGTTCTGCAGTTCCTCGATTAAATTTGAATTATTGGACTTACACAGAGTAGCTTGTTTTTGAAGAAGAGATTCCGCTTGCTTGTCTCTCAAAAAATCACGGATTTTTTTTCTATCGAATAAGTAAGTAAGTTTTGGTTATTCCCATTTCCGCCAACTTAATGATGGCACTAAAGATCCTCACCCACCTCCGAACTGGGACAGGGGTTCAAGTCCTGACCAGAACCTTGGAGGGATCGACGCCAACGCACCTGGAGTTAATTCTTCAAGGCGCCACTGGTCGTCTATTTGCTATTTCACCAGTCGCTAGGGCTGCCCGTCGCAGAGGGTCCTTACTCAGCGAACTCGGTGTGCTTCTCTCGGACTACTGGAGCCGTTCTGCTCTAAGACGTGCCAGACCATCAGGTTGGCCAATAATGGACCTTTCCGGGGCCTCCAGAACCACTAGGTTCATAATTTGTATACTCCCATGGCGAGGCTGCCTAGGTACAGATCCTAGCCAGTAGCTTCGCAGAGTTCTCTACGTCGACCCCCTGGGATCTATTGAATAAATAAAAAACACGTTTTAAATTTTTTGATTAAAATTAATGCATTCAGATGCTCTTATTATTTAACACTTTCTCTCCAGTAGAAATTGCATTATACGTCTTTTAAAGTTCATAAATATTTTATTATCTAGCAAACTAAATGCCGGGCAGACTGAATCATAAAATTTAAGAACACATATTATTATAATGCGTTCCAAAACATCTAAAATGCAGATTAGAAATCACGACCAAAATCCTTCACCCACCTCAAATTAATGCGGGACTCGAGATCAGGATTAAATGAGTTTGTCGTCCTAACTAATAACACCCCCGGGTCTTAATACTTGATCTGATTAATAAAGAAAACTACTGAAGTGTTAAGAAGTCAAAACTTTTCAGATTTTCTTTCTTCGATCGTGGCCTAGGGATAGTTTTAAGCTTCACAGCCATCGAGATCCAATCCACAGGAAAAGGCGCTTTATTCTAGAGTGAAATGCTTCGAGGAATTATGGGAATATGGTATTTCATTCTTGTGTTTGGTGATTCATTATGCAAACAGAGGGTAATTATCTTAGGAAAAGTTTCCAAGCTTCGGTGGACAAGGCTTTGATTACTGCCAACAATTTGGATGATCACGAATAATAGCCACAAGTTTGAAAGCTTTCTTGCTCTCTACGTATTAATTTTCTGGTTAAAGCAGATAATATTGAATTTATTATATATGTTATCCATCATAATCATAACGAAGTTTCACAGAATGCTGTTGAGAAATCATCGCTTTTAGAATCGCTTTATGAACTTTAACCAATACAAATGATTAATTGACAAATGCAATATAAATGATTAATTAACATAAATGAAAAATATCAAGGCTCGTGCCATAATATATGAATGGAGCATTCATTAAACATATTCTGTTTTATATTTCATTGCTCGTTTCCATTGCAAATATATTTCATTAGTGCTTCCGTTGCAATGTGTTTCGTTAGTTTTTTTTTTTTTTTTTCTGTCAGTATACGCAACTATCAATGTAAGCTAGAAATTTTAGTCTATGATTCTGTATTCTCGTTTCCGTCATTCTAGCCAGTCTTTTATATGCATCAGGTGAATCTTCACCTTCACAAAACTAGAACCTAAAAATTAAAAATTAGTTATTTGAAAAAAATAATTCTTACTTAGTTATTTGCAAAATTAGTTATTAGTAGTCTAATTAATCTAATTATGTGTCTCAGATTTTTACTATCTAATGGCTATTAATCAATACGTCAGTTAGTTGCTAAAAATAACTGACGTATTTGTTAATAGCTATTAGATTGTAAAAATGAAAAACAATAGTAATAAAGAATCTGAAGCTTTCTGGTTGCAGCAGTTTAATGACATTGTTCACAAATTAGTAATCATTAACTGCTGAGTTGGTTTATTTGATTATGCCAAAGTACTCGAGGGCTATCTGTCTAAGGAAAGGGATGCCTTCTAGGAGGACTTTCTAAGGGAAACTGGCTCGTATACACGTTACACATATGGAAAAACACGGAAGCGACCGTTCAATCCCTTCGCGGGAAGGGATTGTTCGGTCCGAGTTTTTGTCCGAGTTTCGAATCCCTTACCGCTCGGCCGCTGTTTAACTGCTGAGTACAAATTTCGTAAAGTGCAGGTAAAAGTTACACACTACTCCCTCTTTAATCTTCTCATATCTACTTTCATGGTAATTTAATTGTTTTATATCTGGAATGAGTGATTCTAAAGTAATAAGAAAGGAATGAATGCAGAAAAAAAAACTTGATTGAATAGTTTAAATTTGAAGTAAAATCCTACTTATAAGTAAGAATTGGAATTCATGTTTTGGTATGATAACGTAAATACATCAGTATGATATTGCTTTCATTATTTCTTGTCGAGAGATTACCCTGAATCTTACACATTCTTATGTTGCTGTTAAAGAGCGATTCAGGAAAAGACATCACTAATTAAATTATAATCTCGCGCGAAAGCTTATCTAGGATGATGTGTTTTATTATCAACAGCAAAAAAAATGTATACTGTTATTATTATGACATATTTTTCGTTGTTCTTAATAACTTCATTGTTAACTAGCAAGAAACACAATAAAATTATATCTTTTTAATTTAAATTTTACGTAGTTTATGAAAAGGTGTGTGTTTCAGCAGTTAAAAAAATATGTGAGAAAAAGCGTAATACATATATGTTGCTATGCGGAAAACTAAGTTGAACATTGATACTTAAACTACATGACTTATCTCGAAAACGAAAATTTCAAATAGTAAAATATATGGAATTTTTATTACTTGAAGTATTACATTAAAACTAAGAGTTTCAAGAAATAATTCATTTTTCAGCTCGTAGCTGCTCACCACCTCCCCCAAGCAATATATTGTTTTATGTGGAATAAAACTGAGTTTAATATTACTAAAGTCTGATAAAAAATACATCCGTGAATACTGTATCTAGTTTATATACTGAAGATTCGATATTTTTCTTGCACATGTGAAGAATAATGTGTTTTGATAAGGATGACCTTCGTTATTATAAAAAGCGATGCCTTGTTTTATGTGGAATAAAGCTGAGTTAAATATTATTTAAGTCCGATAAAAAAATAGATCCATGAACACTGTATCTAGTTTATATACGGAAGATTCGATATTTTTCTGCACATGTGAGGAATAATATGTTTCGATAAGGGACAGACGACCTTCGTTCCTATAATACCCTTGCCAAAGTTCTGGTACTAAAAGTGCTAGTTCATTTATCTAAAGAGAAACAATGCCGAAAAGCAAATGTCATTTATTCGCTTCAGAATGGAAGTATGAACTAACAGAGGTTATAAAGGATGGTCCCAATAACTTGCAGAAGGATGAAGAACTGCAGAAGAACAGATTATATGAAGATTTTGAAAGTGAAACTATGAAATGTTACTCAAATATTTATTTATTTTATAATACAATGGAATATATAATGATGTCATTTATTATTGTAATGTCATTTCTCTTTTCAATCTCTTATGTTCTGAACAACTCATCTCTTAAATTTTATCCTCATTTGGACCACTCTCTGAATCATATTGATTGTTATAAATACAGAGAATTCCTGTGAAGACACAATGATCTTAAATTTGGCATTTGAGACTTTAAGTTGCGAAGTCATTAGATTATTTTGATACGGGAAACGTGAAAAATGCCCAGTGCCCTCGCTGGGACTCGAACTTGAATCTCTCGAATATGCTACCGTTACACCACGAAGGCATGCTGGAAGGAGGGAGAAAATACCTTATATACTACCACTTTTAAAGGACGACTGAAGATTAGGGGACCCAGTCGCCAAATCCTAGTGGTGACGAATTATTATCCACTACCTTTTAGTCCTGGCGCCAATGTAGAGTCATTAGGTTATTTTGATACGGGAGACGTGAAAATGAGCAGTGCACTCATCCTGACTCGAACCTGGACCTCTCGAAAACGCACCCAGTGTGCTACCATTACACCACGAAGGCATGCTGAAAGGAGGGTCCAAATACCTTATAAAGAAACTGAAGAGAAAATGATCTCATAGTGTCAAGGATCTGCTAGTCATGGAAAGTGTCCTTCTAGAGAAATCACACAAGGAAACATTTGGTAAAACACAGTCCCGGATACTGTAGTAGTACATGATATTGCCCTGTTTTTATATCATCTCGGGAAAATGAAGTATTGCCAACCAATATTACTAAAATTTCTCATATTCCAAGTATAATATCTGAAAAATGTGTTGTCAATGTAAGAAGCTAAAGAGAGGATTGGCAGTGGTATAATAAATGGCATTGTCTAACCTACTGTTTTGTAAAAGAAATAAATCTTTGTTTTGCCTTTCATAGTATTAGTTTTAATTTCAGATTCGTCAGATTTTTCTCAAATTCCATTAATTGCACTATAGGTGAAGCTTTTATCAAAAGCAAGAGCGTCTTTAAATATCTTTCGATAGTACTGTTGTGCTTCGATGAAACCATAGAAATATGATGATTTAGATATTATGACTGACTTACATTCAGAAAACCCATATGCACCTCTATGGCCTCAAAAACATTTAGTAATCCTTAAAAAAGGAAGTAAATGCACAGAAAATTATTAAAATTCCAAAGCAGTTTGTTCTTGTTGCTCATTTTTTGTATCAACTAATTATATAATGCCTTATTCAGGGCTAAATTTTATTTCCGACATAATCACACGTCTATTGCAAATTCTTTCCTTAAGATGGTAAACGGTCATTATTTTTTTTCACAAATTTTCTCATCTTATAATATTTTCTTCCCAAATATATTTGTAAAAGATACATTATTGCTTATCTTAGGACCGTTCGAAATGTTAAAATAAATACATTTCAGAAAGAGCAAGAAATGCGAAGTTTAAAAAAAACAGTCACCGCTTAGATTCATATATCACCGTTTTACGCCCGAAATATTTCAGTTTAAATCGACATGGATATTAAAATGGTTTCCAGGAAATTATTCGATATTTTTGATTCATTCATTCTTTATTTTTGTGTTAGTATTTTTTTCAGCAAATGTGTGTGTGCGTAAGTCAAACATTCGCCGTTACCAAAGATCGCATTTTTTCAATATTTCCCCATTTTGTGGAAACAAAACAAATAAGCAAAACAAGAGAAGAAATTGTCCCCTATTTGCAAAGTTTATAACCGTAGGCTTTCTGGAAACACATATTCTTTTCTCTCCAGAAAATATTATCCTGTTTCAATATAAAATCATTTATCGTATCGCTCTAAACTCCATTATTTCCTGCGACGGCTTTTGAAACCTTATGTAAGGGATTTATTTCCTTGGTAAAATAGAACGCTCTATTCGGAAATAAAAGGAACAATTCGTCATTTCTTTAAAGTCTTGCAAATATCAAAGTTGTAAGGAAAGAGATGACAATGGTATTCGGAAAGATTAAAAATGAATCTTTCTTTAGAGATGTTTGATTTGTAAATAAACATTTCCATCCTGAAAAGTTGAAAATAAATGCAATAAAATTTAGAAAAAAAACATCAAATGAAATTATCTCTCAAAGTAAAGAAAAGCCGAAAGTGAAAGTGAAATTATTGGTTTATTTTCTTTGTAAGATATACTGTCTATCTCTTGTGCAAAATCTGAAGAGTAGTGACTGCGCAGAAGAAGGGTTAAAACTACCCTTTATTACACTCTTTAAATTATTTACAATGCGTTAACTCGACTCTAACAAACTGCGGCTCTGCTTGGGCGGTAACTGTATAAGGTATTTCTCCCGCCTTCTTCGCATGCCTTCGTGGTGTAGCGGTTAGCACAGTCGACGCGTAACCGAGAGGTATGTGGTTGGATTCCTGTGTTCATTTTTCAAATCCACTGCTTCAAAAAAAAGTCCTAATTACTCTACAACTGAAACAGTAAGAATCAAACTAAAAAATCTGAAGATATTAACGAGTAGTAGAATTACGCTACAGGGCTCAGACAATCCTGTTTCCTAACAGAGCGTTGATAAGTTTAGTGGCAGCAAAATAATAGCCGTTACGCCACGTTTAACCAGCAATAACTGCTAAGCTGAAGCTCGCGCTACAACACGCACAGAGTTTTCCCAGACTCTCTAACTTTCCCTTCTCGAACTTGATATTTAAACTTTTTCTCTCACTGGTAGAATTTGCATTCCTTCACGCGCGCTACCAAATTTAAATATTCTGGCACTGATAATTAGGGGAATGAAGGCTTATAGGAAAGAATTTCAAATTAAATTTAGCTGGTTATTTAAAATAAATATAAGTCCCTATATCTTCATATTACTTTAATTAATTTCTGGCTTCGATACGTAGTTAAATTAGGGTGCACTGAACTTACCAACTGCGGGCTTGTTATATCGGGAGGCCCAAGATAAGCCGAATCCAAAGCTAGTGAAATCTGTCATGTCCGGTTATCTAGGGCCTCCCGATGCAAGGTATCTTTCACAGCCTTTCAAAAACAAAACAAATAATGGTATAAAAGTGTTGCATTTAACAATTTCAACTTTTCGCCTATCAAGCAAGCAGACTCGTCAAAGAAATTATCTATTTAACAAGCTCCAACAATGTTAAAAATATCGTTTATTCATCCTTAGGAAAGTTTATCCATTTTAAAAAAAAAGACCAAATGTTGTGAATCATATAATTACTGAGCTTATGAGATAGCATATACATTACCGAAAGAGAGTAAATCACGACGTTTCCAATTATTTTAATTGTAAAACAATGACACAATTCATTTGAAACTGCGTAACAACTCTTCCTATGTAACACATTCCTATCCGTTTAACAGTATAGGAAAGTTCTAATTCAATTTAATTGTTACAGTTGTTATCCTCCCAACCAATCAAATAACTCATATCTCGCGAAACACCACAAAGGAAGACATGTTTTCTTATAGAAGTATAGATTCAATACGCTTCTACCACTTTATATGAGCT
>KK113119.1:737240-768530 GCA_000611955.2 Stegodyphus mimosarum | reverse complement strand
CTTATCTGTATATATATATATATATACATGGTGTACCGTACACTGTATATACATGGTGGTTATATATATATGTACATGGTGTACCGTAAATGTTGCTACAAACTTCTAGATGAGGTAGAGCACATCATAAGGATTAAGAATTGCATTGGAACCCATGCCCGAAAATGTTAGGGGTAAGTGGTAGCAGAGGTAGAAGAAGGGAAAAAAAACAAGAGTGATTAATTTGAAACATTTATTGGACATGAATGCAAATGATGTGCAACAACTTGAATGTTACAACAGATGCTCGAAGTTTGCACCATCAGACTCCAAACACGCCTGACACCGACGGACCATTGATAGCCGGATATGTTCAAACACACCAGGAGTATCTTTTAACCTTTCGCAGCTGCGCAGGCGAGTCTTACTACGAGATCCATTTCAGACACAACAGGATCGTCAAACACGACACTTTTGATGGCTTTCGACGAAAAGAAATTAAGGTTCGATAAATCCGGTGAGCGTGGGGGGCCAGACAGACAGAAAGAAGTACATGGGACAACAAAACATCGCCATGGGTAAAACTGGTATTGCCCCACTGCACTAACCATCTATGGAAGTGCACCCTCACGGGCACACTAAAACCATGCTCGGGCATTTGTTTACATTGCAGCACTCATAATAATTACATATTAATGGTGCATAATTTGCATTACAGAACATATTGACATATGATATACTTTAACACGGGTACTTTGCAATTGCAAGGATAAATACAATAAATACAATGGATAAATACACTAAGTCATTTACAGATGTATATACATATTTCTTTTGTGTTTCGGTTTGGAGTTTTGTTGGTGGGGGGATGATGAGTGTGGGGGCCAGGGAGCTGATCCACCACGCCCAATCCATCGATGCGGGAATGATCTGTTCAAATGGCTACGAACATCTAGTCCAAAATGAGAAGGGGTCCCATCATATTGTAATTACATATTGGCATCACATTTGGTGGAACATGGTAAAGCAAATTGGGAAGAACCTGCTCTAGAAAGATCAAATAATTCGCGTCACTGAAATGGTCCGTCGGTGTCAGGCATGTTTGGCGTCTGTTGGCGTAAACTTCGAGCATCTGTTTTAACGTTCAAGCTGTCGTACACCATTTTCGTAAATGTAATCACTCTTGCTTCTTTTCCCATCTTGTTTAGGGCAAGGATTCTTATATATATATATATTAAACAAATAAGATATATATATATATATATATATATTATGCAAATAATTTAACTGTGTGTGAAATTTTGTCTTTTTTGTGGTTATGCCATTTCATTTTTCCAAGTTACTGATTTTTAAAATATTTCTAAACTTTCCTTAAATTAATTTCCTTAAATTAAATGCCAAAAGTAATTTAATTAAAAAAAATTACTTTTGGCATATTTACATATTGCATAACTAATTTTGCGTCACGTCGAGGTAGGTGAGGTCTTGATGATTAATTGCAAGTAACTTTGTATCAAACTTAAAAGATAAAATTTTTAAGTTTCTTTAATAGTTTAAATTTCTTTAACAGTTTAAATTTTGTACATATTTATTTTAATTGAAAGAATATTTTTTTATTAATTTTATAGTTCATCCATATTTTGTCTGGAAGTTAACATATGTCACCAAAAACGCTTAATTTTCTTACCAAAAAGTAAATTTAAATGCATTTTAATAGTACATAGAATATCCTGAAAAATGAACTAAATTCATGAAATGAAAAAGTGTTTTCTTATATCACACTGACCATCGATTGAAATAATTTAGTATGTGCAATTAATCTAATTTACACGATTTTAGATTTATACATTTTTGGAATTTCTAAATTGCTAATATAATTTATTTGATGCAAATAAAACATCCTTTAATACACTCATTTTCCAGATTTTATTAGTGATTGTGATGATTTATAATGTACTGTGTTAATTAATTAACAGTTTAATTAGCGTTTTTGCTGATTAAAATTTTATTCAATCGAAACATCGAACAAACTTTTAATCAACATTAACGCTAAAGGTTTTAAACTAAACCAAAAAAAAAAAATCTTCGCAATAAAAATGCTATTTGCATTAACGGCGAGCAATAGGTAACTATGGAAAGGATTTGAGCCCACTTTAGAAATAACGTTGTGCCTTTAGTATGCAAATATATTGTGTTTCTTAGAAATCATGAATATCGGCAAGAGAACGTACTGAATTATTTTGATTACGGAAAAGCACTTAGGCTATTACTACCAGTCGGATGTCTTTATGGGAGGAATTTCGAGGATAATTAGGCATTTGAGGTGGCGCAAAGATCATGGCTCTATACATTTGGTAATTGGTATGATCTGTTTAAAAATTCTATCATGAATTTAGCATTTGTACTGTACAAATACTATTCCAAGTATGCGGTACAGTTCTAATGCAATACGCATATATGAGTCTGCGAAACTCCTCTTCAGTAACTAATCTAAATGTACATACGCAACTAAATTTTGTTTGTTTAGGGTAAGGATTCTTTCATTGAGCCCTTTTAAAAGAAACTTAAAAATAACGATTAGATTAAGAATGTGAATAAAAGTTTTGTAAAAGTGCTTTATTAATGTTATTTTCAATTTTATAGATATAAAAAAGCATCACAGATTCCAACAGCACAGAAGTTCGATTTTAACTCATGTGATAATCATGATTTTAATTCTTTGCTTTTTTTAATATTGGTCATAAAATGGCTTAATTTAATTTTTAAATCACCTAGTTCAAAAATATTGAACCTGTTTCTTGCTTTCCATTCAAGTTTTGCGTTTTTTTCCTTTATTATTGTGCTTCCTTGTGTGCTTACGTTTTCCCTCATCGCATAAAATTTATCTATTAAAAATACTGTTGATTTTCAAAGTATATTAAATAGTTTTATCACCAATAATATTTTTCTCTTACATTTATTTACATAATTTCTTCCTCAATACATGATAAAACATTATGCCAATAAACAACTAATTATAAATTTTATAAATATATATATTGTAATCAGTGCTGTCTTTAATATGCCGATCAACTGCGCATGCATATTCGGCTATCGACCGCTTTAAAACTGCGTCGACCTCCAAGGTATCAATACCGAACCCTTTGGGAATTCCTGGTTTAAGGAGTTATTGCTTAAAGCCAATGGATCCTTTACTGGAGGACGTTTTAAGAGAATTTTTTCACAAACATGCAGCTAAGATGCATATATATTGAGACAACACTGTTCAATAAATATTCATAAGAAATTATTTTAAGAAAGTCACTAACCTTCAAACTTTTTAAATAGACATATGGTTGAAGACAATTTTTTTGCCTAGCAACTGTTGAGATTTAGGAAGATTAACAAATCACTGTCCCTAATAAAGTCATCTCTTCTACCATTTTCTAAATATTTCCTCAGAATTGGTACTGTTTGATCGCATTTCTTTTCGAGGCTTCCGTTCTTTAAAGTGTTATTCTTTTGCTGGCAACGAAACGAATAATAATTATAGTCTCCGCGACGTTAAAGAAAGACCACGAAAACCTCATACAGCCACTATAACCATAAACCAGTTTAACAGTGTCGTAAATAATATCTGTGAAATATCTTGTTGGGACAGCTTCTAGTACGGGCTAACTGTCCGTCCAGTAGGTACAGTAGTGCGGCAGGGAAATTACCTGTAAAATTACCGATGAAGTTCCAGTTCCGTCCATTTTTCTCTGTCACTGTACCCAGTGCATAACAGAAACACTGGGCGAATTACCAGTTTTTCATAATTTGAGCCACTCGGTTGTATTTATATCGTATTAATATTACCTGCACTTGTATAAATGTCCTACGTCAGTTGTAGAGTCATTAACTTATATCGATGCTGGGAACGGGAAAATGTGCAACGCCCTCTCCGAGATTCGAAAAACGGAACTCCCGACTGCTAGCCGAAGGTGCTATCCAGTTACAAAACGAAGGCACGCAGTAAAAAGGGATAAAATACTTTTAAAGGGTGACTGGGGAGAAGGGGACCTAGTCGCTGACTGGGGAGAAGGGGACCAAGTCCTGGGGGACACGAGTTATCGTCCATCCCTTTTTAGTTCAAGCGCCACTTGTAGCGTCATTAGGTTATATCGATGCAGAGAACCTGCAAAATGTGCAGTGCCTTCTTCAGGATTCGTGCCACCTCCCGAATACTAGCCGAAAGTGCCAATCAGTTACGCCACGAAGGCATACGGCAAAGTTTTGGTTTGGTTTATGTAATTATGGCAAAGCCTCGAGGGCTAGCTGCCTAATGGGAGTGATGCCTTCGTGGAGACTTTCTGTGGGAAACTTGCTCGTATGCACGTTACACGTGGGGAAAACTTCGAAAACGTCCATACAGCCAGCCCGTTCGCGGGATTCGGACCTGGGACCGTGCTACCAGTGTTCAGCGACTTTATCGTTCGATCGCTGATGGCCTGCACACGGTAAGGGAGGCGAGAGAAAATTCTTTATACAGCATTGAATTCTTAAAGTAAACACGAACACTGTTTACCTTATTAATAAAAATCATTATTTTATGTAACATTAAACATATAATAAGAAGAATTTTCTGCTGTCTCAACTATTGTTTTTATTATATTTAAATATGGATGGTATCCAGACTCTCGAATCTCAATAAGTTTGAAATCTTTATTTAACATTTGAATTGTTTGAATCCTGTCCCTGTGACTTATCTCACCTGTCTGTCACCGTGTTTAGAATAAGTCTATGAATTTATCGTGCCTAGGAGCGGAGAAGTGCGTTTGCCTTTGGCATCGGACCTTATGGGTGACGGTACGATTTTGCTCAGTTCCGTCACAGTTTTGAAAAAGCAGGTGTACCAGAGAACAGAGGCTCCATTTCCTGGCTGACTAAATCGTCTGCCTCACATGGATTATGGCCTCTGCCTCCAAGCATTTATTTTTCAAAGCAAAAGATACATTGACAAACAAGGCCTTCCAAGACATAGATATGAGTCTATTATACAATTGTTACTACAAATACACTTTTCAAAATTAAAAACACAGTGAAAGAAATAATAAAGTCAAATACTTCAACTTCTAAAATTCAACATTCATATTAAATGAACCTCAAAATTATAAATTACAATCAGAATTATATCGAAAATTACAATACCAAATCACCAAATCAATTACTAAATCACAATGCAAAACAGAGCGTTCAGAAATGTGAGACTGATTATAATTGATTACATAATTTTCAAACTTACACTATGTGTTATCTTATTGGATCCAAGTACCAATTTTGAAAAAGCATCCCTTCTGGATCAGGTGACGGATTCAAGGGTCTCCCACCCCATTTTTCGCTATCACCAAATCACTCGAAAATGTTTTCGGCTCGCCGTGTATTTTAAGTGCCCCATACCGCAAAGACACTAAACACTTATTCATGCTTTCTGTCTGGAATTCGAGACCAGGCAACCGCAATGCTAACCGCTGTACCAATCAGGATGGCTTAACGTAGAAGCTCTTAAATATTTTAAAGAGAAACTTCGAAAATGTTAGTATTTTTTATAACTAACAGAAGCATTCACTAACAGAAATGCAAAATTTGGAGAGTTAGAAAAAGTTCTTTATCACAGAATCATTAACACTAATTGCAGAAAGACTATGTAGGTAATGTCTATCGCTAGTTTCCTTATATAAAAGTCTTCTTCAAAGGTTTTCGCACTTTTATGTTTTCCTTAAAAGTCTTTACCATTTAATGTGTTTTTAAAGTCTTAAAATAAAAAGATTTTGATTTTTATTAATTTTCTGAAACGAATACATCCATAAACAGTGTTTATGTATATAGCTCTAGAAATAATCCAGCCCTTTCGACATTTGTTTTAATTTAAAAAGAAACTATAAAAACTGTAAAAATTATGAACTGTTTCTCAAATTACTTCTGTCAAATAATGTTGAGAAAATTAAATTAGAGATTCAAGAATTTTAATTTTGAATTTCATTTGCTATGCTTTATTTTCTTATTTAATATAGGTGTATTTTTAGAAACAGTATTCTTAAATTTATTTCTTAATAAACGTAGGTTTGAAACTTTGTTTAATATTAAATGAAGTTTTTTTTCCTGCTTTCTTCTTGTTAATCTTCTTATTAAAAAAGCACAAGAAAAGCTTTTAAGTTTCATATTCGGATTCCGGAAAATTTAAGGCTCGTCCCACGTCTAACAATAATCATAGTATTAAAAAGGTATGTTCGCTTTTAATTTTAAAAACGAATTTTAAATAGCAATTATTCAAAAAACACAGTAAGAAGTTTCAACACAATAAGAAAAACACAGAAAATTTTGCTTTAATAGGAAAAGAAACACGCCATTGTAGAACTTAGGAAAACAAATAGTCTGAGTTTAGCGTAAATTTTAAATATCGATAAAGTTTTTGTACTTAAACTTTTTGCCAAATTAAGGTTGCTGCTTAGCCCAATTTTAAATATTTATTAATATTTTAATTCATTTTACAACATTTAAAATTTAAATTTTCATTTGACATTTTAAGAAAATATTAATAAAATCATTTTGCACGCTTCGTCATTTATAAATGTGATTTTAAAAGCTATGAAAAAAATATTACTGCCTTAGCCAATATAATGAACCTTATATTTCAAATATTTTTTATGTACATTAGCTTTGTTTGCACACATTAATTCCATAAAATATATCCAATTCACCTTCGCACTTTTTGAAAACAACATTCATAGCGATTATTGCTGCGATTTGCTTCCAAAGTAATCGAAAGCTTTAAAGATACGAACGAAAGATAATCCCGTCACGTTTAGAATTTAAGTTCTGAAAGCATGGATAGGTGACGATAGCATTTATCTTTCTTATCAAACGCACCCAGTAAACACGCTACGATTCTTCAGCAGTTAGTGTCAGACCTAAGACCTTTCGCCGTAAGATGAAGTACTTTACTGTAGAGGCGTAAGATCCCTTATATCAACAATTATTCTGGATATTACTTGCCTCCTTTAACATTCTCATTAAGCTCTTCAGATTTAGCGTTAGATTGCTCGTTGTTAGAATACATCACATTTCTCTTAGTCTATAGTCTTTATATGTGAGACTATGATGAAATTTACCAGACGAATCATCTGAAAATTCATCATCAAGCGTAGAATGCAAAATTTCAAAAGCAGCTTTTATTTTTATTGAGTTTTTAATGCCAGTTATATTTAATCTATTCTTATGTATTCGAATTCATATATTATTGAAATATATGGAAAAATAATAAGATTTTGTTTCTCGATAGAAGTTGAAGTTTCTTTACAGATTTTGTTTCTCTTGAATTCTGATAGAAGACGATAGAACGTTTTATGGTGTTTCTTGAAAGACACAAAAATTTCTTAAATTGAGTTTATTACTGTCTATATATTTTAAAGAAGAATTTGTTATTTGATATCTGGATATACGTATCTGCGTATGAAATGTTAATGCTTATTAGAATCATACTGCCAGGACACTCATTAAAAAACCAACTATTTTCATAAACATATCGCCGATTAAAGTTGTGCTCTTAAAATTTACTGAACTAAAACAAAGCATGGAATACGATACAAAATAATTAACTTGAAAGGTAGACTTTCTTTGTTAAAAATCATATGAAGGGGTCAGAAAAAAATTTTAAATCCAACAGACATTGAATAACGTGTTTTTTATGTTTTAAAATTTGCTTTTTCAGTTTACACATGAAGTAAAGATTTAAGATTGGAAATATACTCAGGATGAAAAACTCATTGAGTGCTACATTTTGATATAAAATTTCTAGATATCTGATGGAAATATTTTCAGATATTGAATTTGAATGTTTAAAGATTCTGAATTTAATAGAAACAACAATATAATACAAGACATAATCCAGGTAAAACTTTTGAATACCTTATTGCATATAGGCCATCAAAGTGACTAATAAGACATTATAATAAAAACACAGTATTAATTTTTCTTTAAATATTCATATAAGTTTTATGAAAATAGCTTTATTTTATGATACATTAATTCAGTAATACCATATCTTTAGAAGAGTATTTATTTTTAAATTTAATGTCATATTTTCTCCCCCCCTTCCAGCATGCCTTCGTGGTGTAACGGTAGCACACTCGACGCCTATTAGAGAGGTCCAGGTTAGTGTCTCGACTAGAGCATTACTCATTTTTCATTTCTCCAGCATCAAAAAGCCTAATGATCTCCAGTGTTATCAAACTTTTAGCTGCCATTTTTGCATTGTTAATCGAATAATTTTCATACATCAGCACGTGCTTTAAGACAATTTTGTATTCAACACATTACATAATCATTTCTGATAGAACCATATTAATAATTTATTTTAAAATGAATTACTAATTAAATATATAAGAATTTGCTGTTGGATGTCAATATGGAAGGACAAAAAAATCTTAGACCAAATTAACACCTCTAAGGAGTTCCTTTCGGAAGAAAACATATGAATGGATGATTTAAAGGCTTATATGGAAAAAAGAATGTATTTTTAAAGACTGTTAATAAAAGCGTCATATGTTCACTTATCTTTTCAGTTGAATGACTGAACAATGTTTACAAATGGTTACCCTAGAAAGCAAAGCTGAACTTGGTAAAAACATAGACGAGAAACTTGTAAATGTACCTAAGATGAGCAATAGAGGGACTTAACCGAAAAAGCAGCAAAACGATCGAAAAAGGGAGTTAGATCTAAATCTAGATCACCTTCGCGCAAGAGAAAAGGTGAAACTCAACGTTTAACTTGAGTATACCCATAAAATCAAAAAGAAACTTCAGAACAAGGGAAAAATAATTTAGTTCAAAATATTGATCTGATAAAAACAAAAATCGGTATTAAGCGAGTAAGGAAACTTAAAAACAGCAGAATCCTAATAGAAGTGGCCAAAAAGGATGATAAGGCACTTACTGAAGAGGCAGTTAGAGGAAATTAAAAACTTAAGGCTACAGTAAGTTAAAATAACCACAACAATTAACCCCAAATTTGTAATATACACTGTAAACGAAGAACTTACAAAAGAAAGTCTTGTAGAAACGATACGGACACAAACCGATATAAAGACGTGTGCTGGGTGTAAAATTCTCCATGACGGGAAACTCTAATAAAAGTTGGGTGCTGGCGTTAGACCCCAATTCTTTCAAGCTCATGGTTAGGAATTGACGTGCAAATCGTCAAATGATCAAGGAATTAGAATTCCTTAGATTGTCTTAATGTCACAAATGTTTTGATAACGGATATATAAAAAGTATTGCAATGCCAAGCAAAGATTGTGAGATCTAACTTGTTTAGGTAACTAGATCTACTTAAAACTCAATAACTAGATTACTCTTGGTAACTAGATCTACTTAAAGTTTCTTACTTCACGTCTTCTCGCGAAGGCGTGAAGATGAACGCAGCAGAGAAAGGGTATTAAAAGACCCTTCGTTTATCACAAACTGTATAACAAAAGCCACAGACTTAGGTGCTTACACAAAAACACCGACCACTTGCGGTAGGAACTTAAAAATAATTAAACAATAAATTTAAATGCAGAGATGTAGTGCTTGACTACATAATTCAATTTAATCTAACAGGTTGACTCAGAAATCTACACCGGTGACATACTAACTAGACGGCCAGAATGTGTAGTCTCTACTAAGATTAACAGCTGGAGGGAAAAACAGCAAACGTGCGCTTCACTAGCGAAATCACACTCTGACTAACCTTTTTGTTTTAACAGTATAAATATTCTCGTTTACCTACTTAATTTGCATTCTAGCGAGGAAATAAGAGAATCCAGTAAAGGCTCAAAAATTAAAATAACTGTTAGTGCAACTAAACAGAACCCTATAAGATGCTCCAGATACGGAGACATGGGACATATCAGAGTAGATTGTTCAGCTGTGGAATCTGGTTGTATCAATTGTACATAAAAAACTCAAAAATATATGTTGAATCTGAATACTATTCGTGACGCTAAAGTGAAATCTTGTAGCTGTCTAAAAAGAGATTTAAAATTATACAAAAGAAAAAATATATTATATGGATAAATTCCGTACTATTCAACTAAATATACAGCACTGTAAAGCAAGTGCAAGGAAAGATTATATCAAGTCTTCTTTTTATCTGTTTACCTTGCATATGTTTTCCTCCCTTACTTCATTATTGCAGTATTTACATACTTTAACTAGCCACCAATGGGTCTCACTGACCAGGTTAAACAGTTTTTCAGTCGAACGTGGGTAGTCCGTATGCCGTTAACTTTATGGCATACTGACTAAGCGGATGCATAAACTAAGAGGATGGCTAATCCATTGTTTCGTAACGGGATTCAAAATTATCTCCACGCAGAGTTCTTCAGTGAACGGAGCGGGATTTCAAAACTCTAGCTAGATGGATATGAAGGAGACCGAAACTGAAATTAAAACCTTATTTTACATAAGGTACTACAACGAGATTTTTATGCTATGTTATTTAATTATACTGATACATACCTATTTATATAAAATTAAATAATTATGTAGTGATGAATTCTGCATCATTTAGACAGAAATTTCATATAATTCAATAAATAATAGCTACAAATTTAAAGCAAAATTTAAAGCAAAACTTTTTCCAATAAGAAACAAGGAAACCACATATATATTAAATCATACCAAGAGAAAATGCAATAATAAAAATTACAGCGCACTATATTCAAAAGTTTTAAGGAATGGAATTTAATTTCTTTATTTAGGAATAAATTTAATATTTAACATACTGGTAAGTTCAAATTTAGAACAATGAACTGGCCCAATTCGTCCAACGGACAGACAATTCCATATACTTCTTCCTTTATTTAATAAACATAGTTAGGCTATATTTCCGATCAAATATGATTCAAAGTGTGTAAAGTTGACTTTTGTTGCCGTAGCGCATATACGCTTAGTTATAGCTATCTAATATATGCTTTGTCATATTTAATTTGATCTATCTTTGCGTCTTTACTTTATTTATAGATGATTTAATTTTCAACTGTTTCATTGCATTTGCATTTGCTTTACAATCATTGTTCAACAGAAATAAAATTAATAAATAAAATCTGTCAGAATCTTATCCTTTGCATTTTATGCATCCCAACACGTAAAATAGTAAAACTATTTTCTACTAGGTGCCATTTATTATTACAAGCAGCAAAGCTTGAAAATGTAAAGGAGAGCTTGAATGAAAAGTTCTCTGGAAATAACCTGCAGATGTATTTAAATACGATGCAGAGAAGAATAAGTAAATGTTTAGAAGCTAGACAATGAAAATAAAAACGAACTGAAAGGCTTATTTTTAAAATGCTTCATCGGCTTTCGTTATTATTAAAATATAACAGAACTAATATTTCTTCAGGAAATTCATTTTAATAACATGAATAATTTACGAGAGCTTAAAGTCATGCCATTTCGTTTAATAATTTTTCTTTCTCACTATGTAGGGAATGGATAAGAAAAATGAATTTTTAATCTTTACAAATCCGTACTTATTTCGGACGTTTTCATTACCTTGGAGCATATCGGTGGCTTATGAAATCTTGCAAGCCTATAACTTGATCATCAAAATAAAGAAATAATCATTATTGTTCCATTTATCTTCTTCACGCAGCTGCACATTTTATAAAATGTATGGTTACTCTGAAATTAATTTAGGATTTTTGCCTAAAAGCAACTAATATGATATTAAGGGTATTTAAACCAGAATAAACTAAAATACTTAAAATGGTAATACTTAAGCATTACTTACATTTATGATTAAATCCTGTACAAATGTAATCCTGCAATGTAAACATAGAAGAAACTATATCTTCGATTAAATCTTCGAATACTGGGAAAGAAACACAACAATTAAAAAATTAGATTTTGAATAAAACTTTGTAGAGACATTAGGTTATTTGGAAGCAGGAGATGTGAAAATGAGCAATGCCCTCGCCGGGCTCGAACCACGGAGCGTGCTGACCACCGAGAGTTCTGACCACTACACCGCGAAGGCTTACCAAAAAGGCGGGAGAAATACCTTAAAACTTTATCGATTTGGGGAGGAGTTCTTATTATATATATATATATATATATATATATATTTTTGATAACAGGGAAAAAATTCTAATGTTCGCTTTTCTTCAGGAATTTCTTTTTCTTTCCTAATATCGGTTAGGCTATTTTGCATATGTCAAAGCACGCAAGGGCTATGTGCTTAAGAAAAGTTATACCTTCATTTAGGACTTTTTAAGGAAAACTGGATCTTTTTTCACGTTACACACTGGGAAATCCACGAAAATTAAGTATGCAACCAACACGTTCTGCTAAGTTTTAACTCAGGGCGATCTATCACATTAATCAGCGGCCTTGACCACTCTGCCACTGAAGGGGCCTCTCTCCTGAAGAACAAGTATCTTAATCCGAATGGCTCTGGAAATAGACATAATTCTAAGAGCTAAAGAATTTCTATGTCTTTCTTTTTCAGGCTTAATTTTAATATCCATTTTTTTCTTTTTTTTTTCTTTTTTCTTTCTTTCTCTCTCTCTCTCATGAAGAGAAATCTCTTTTCTCTCTCTCTTTCTCTGAAGGGGTGAAATTTCCATCTACGTCAATAGAAGTTCATTCGGCCAACCATTTAAATCAACACAGTTTTATTTGAAATCTGCACTCATCTAAAATTGCCTTTTGGACTAATTTTAATTAAAATTTACTATTTATCCACTCCGTTAAAACTAATATTTTGGCAAAGATTTATTATTTTTTGCTAAGCTATATATTTGTTTCAAGGTTGTGATTAAAAGCTCCACTCTCAGAAGCCTTATTTTGCCAGAAAATGTAGTACCACATTTCAAGAGTTTTTTCATTCGAACGTTTAGATCCCTGTATTGAAACTTTAAGATGCAAAATTAATTCAAAGAGCTTATTTTTTTTAAGTTTAGCAGAAGGTTCTATTTGAAATTTTATTTTTGCAATTAAAATTATTGTCAGAACGAATGATTATTACACATTAATTAAAAATCAAAGTATCAATTAATTAATTAATCTTAGTTGCTTTTTTAAAATTTTCTCCTATTTTTTTAAACCCTTTATTTAACAATATTATTATCTGAAGCAGATGAGAAACAGCACTTTTAACTAAAACCATGTTATTAAAAGCTTACATAATGAAATTCGTAATACATATCTTACACAGTGAGGTATATGAAATATGAAACTCTTAAGGAATATGAAACTTAAAATCTGCTACTAAAAACAAATATAAAGTATACTGCATATACACCAATTTTCTTATATTTTTTACCAAAAAAAATGTGTTTTTTGTGCTTTTTTTAATTTATTAATTTCGTTGAAATTTCAGCATATTAGTTTTCAAGTATTTTTCCGCTCATTAACATCATCAGCCATAGGTTTTTAATTGCCTCTTAGAAATTAATTAACTCTTTCGAATTTCTCAAAACTCAAGCTCCCATCGAAATCCTATTCCGTCGATGTGCGTCGAATCAGCGATAAACCAAGTGGAATTACGCAGTAATACGAAATTAGCAAGCATACGAAATTCAATAACATCAGGTCTACCGTCATTTAATTAAGGACGTCTTTGGACTTAGGCCAGTTTGCTTCTAAGGCCAAAGGTCTGAGGTATTGCTTGCTATTGACTCCATTGCAAGCCTGTAGAAAGTAGTCTAGGTTTCAGTGCCAAGATACCTTCAACCAATCCTCGACTCATAATCCGATCTGTCCTTGCGTCTTTTCCGCCTTAGAGGTGGAGTCTTAACCTTGCCTGGTCAGTTGCCGCATCGCACCTGATATTAAATCGGGGCTAGTTACACCTTTATGACACGCTAAGCATAGGTCGGTTGAAATTTTCCGTGACACCGAAGTAGGTGTTTGCTTTCTTTGACACTAGTAAAAGAGGAGCTTCTTTTATTTTAAGCAATTTCAACCAACCTTTTTTTAATTTTTTACTGATTTAAATTTAAAATTTTCTACTGAATACGTCAAGTTTGATTTGAATATTTATTTTGAAAAATGCAAATGCACAATATATAATTTTGAAAGTATAATGTGGTATAAATAACCATTTTACAAATTAGAATATACTTATCATTTTAGAAGTAAGAGTCGAAAGATTGGTTATTTCTGTAAGTTCAACAAAAGTTTAAAATTAAGCATTATATCCAATTTTTTTCCTCCATTCGCGTATTGCTCTTCAGTATTTCTTCACGACTATATTTTTTCGTCATCGAAACGTATGGATGTTTGTAAATTTTCTCATTGTATAAAAAGCATTTTAACATGTATGTATTTCTCTAAATTTAATGTTAAGATGTAATGTTATTTATGATCTCTTTAAAGAGATTAAGTATATTTTATTTGCCTTAAGTGTATACTCATACACTATCATTAGCTTATATTATAGGTTCTATATATTTTTTTTTCTTTCTCGTGAGTTTATGCCATATTTGTGAGGTTTTACAAAAGTACTTTCCGGATGCACAAGCTTTCAAATTTTAAAAACTTGAAAAAGTAAGAAATGAGAAAAAAATTAATTAAAGAATTTAAAGAAACATATAGAAATATTCTTGACATGAAAATTTCCAAATTTCCAACTAAGCAAACAGCAAAAGTGGTAATAAAAAGCATTTATGGAGACAGCAAACTGATTTGACAAACACATTAAGAAAAGATAGTCAGGGGTGTATTTTTATGTCATTGAGTAGTATAGACTTTTACTTTAAAAGCGCTTCATTTCCTAAAAGAGATCGCCTTAAAATATGTTTATTTATGGCTACCGCCTGTTAAATGAAAACATTTCTAGTTTACGGTACGTATATGCAATAAATAGTTCTGAGTAAGTGGTGTTGATTTGAAATAAAATATTTCAAGGAATATTTACAGACATTTTCATTGATCCTTTATATTTGAAATTAGCTCGAAACACGTTATTTTTAGCAAATTACTAGTAAACTAGATACTTATTTTTCAAATTTTATATTTTACATCTCTTTATGTTGTGGATTCGACTTCCCTTGAAAACATTACTTCTTAAAAATATTAATGAAAGTGATTCCTGTTTTAATATCTTTAATATCTGAATCTATTTCACGCTTTAAAATATATTTCTAACACATAATTATTTTTGCTGTCATGGCTAACACTTCATTAATTATGACGCGCAGACCTGCGTTTTTGTTGATTGCTTTTTGAAAAAAAGGCTTTCTGAATGATTGAGAGATAGGTACAGCAATACTACCTGCAAAAATTATATTTAAAGCGGAAATCAGTTTCAAATTTCTTTCATAAATCAAAGTCAACATTAATATCAGATATCGATTTTTTTCTCATCTGTATAAATTGCGCTTATAAACAGAGGTATGTGTTTTAATTATTAAAGACTCTGAGTTCATTTTTTATACTACTGAAAAATCATTTTTGTGTTCGTAGTTCAGTGGTGATATTTTACGGTTTATTTTCTTTGCGATTCCCGTTGCACCGAATTAACTCTATTCAATTTTAGAGGATACTAGAACAAAAATATCTTAAGGAATAATAAGGTATTTCGTTTCTGTCAGAGGTATGGAAAAATGTGTTCCCTACCTGACTTCTACTATTTCAACAAAACATTTCATCTTCAAACGAGAGCAAAAACAACTTTTACTGTATATATTTAGTAATTTTCATAAAATAGAACTCATTTTCAGCAAAACTTCAATCAATATTAGATTTTATATTTAATTGTGCTAATTTTCAGGTTAAATTCCTCCATTTGCGTACTATTCTTACTCACAATCAAAATACATTCGAGTTAAGATTCAAAACTTGGTGAAACGAGAAAATGGCAAATATAAAATATTTATTCTTAGCCAACTTATAAGGTATTTTTCTCGTCTTAGCATGCCTTCGTAGTGCACTGGCCAGCACACTCGACACGTACTTCAGCGGTCGAGGTTCGAATCCCGACGAGGGATTGCACATATTTCATGACTCCCGCTTTAAAAAAAAAAAAAAAAATCTTAATCAGTGGAGTCCGAACTAAACAAGGTGTTGAATGATGATTCCCCACTACCAGGATTTAGCAATTGGGTTCCCTAATCCCCAGGCGACCCTTAAAAGGGGAAATATGTAAGGTATTTCACCCGCCTTCTTAGCAGGCCTTCGTGGTGTAATAGCCAGCACACTCGATGCGTATTCGAGAGGTCCGAGTCCCGGCGAAGGCACTGCACATTTTTCGTGACTCCTATTTAAAAAAAATACTAATGTCTCTACAAAATTTGCTTTTGAAGTAAAAGGTACCGGGCGGTTTTCGGTTGAATCATGATAAACCTATTTTCATTGTTAAATAATTCAAGACTGAATTTAACTTCTATTAAAATTTAAGTCTTCCTTCGTTGCGTCTTCATACAGAAGCAATTTAACATGAATATATATCTTTAAATATTTTTGGAAACGTCATTGTAAAATAGCAAGTAATAAACTTCCGATATCTTAAAAAAGAATAGTTTGTCTTTTACTCTTGGCAAAATATCGTTTTATTTAAACCGAATTCAATTTCACGACATGCCTGAAGAATAAGTCACTCTGCTTCTCCTCCGCAAATATTGTCTCTGAAGTACTTTTACAAGCTCTAAAATAAAACATTAAAAACAAAGTTATGTCTGTCTACGAAACATTTATTGGCGAAGTCAAAATGATACACGTAAAGCACTTCACTTTAAAAAAATATAACTTATCTGAAAAGCATCTTCAAAGGATTAATGAATATTTACAAGACTTGAATTTAATTATTTTTTTTAACTTTTGTCTTGAATTCATCGTTTGTTTTTTGATAGAAAATTTTGTCTCTGAATGATTTATTGCTTCATTGCATTGGAATATGTATTTATTTTCAGTCGCATTTCTATGAATTTGAACACTGAATATTTGATAATTATCTCATCATTTTACTGGAATATATAATTATTTCCAGTAGTACTCTTCGAATTTCCAACATTGAATATTTTAAGGCATATTTATATATTCTGCATATAAAGCAGCTTTCGATGCATATAAGAAATTTCCATGACAGTTAAGGAACTCAAGAAGAAATGGATTAATTTTTTTTGTTACAAGCTGAATCTTAAATAAATTATTAAAATAACAAATAAAATTATTCGGAAATGTCTCAGTTGTTAAATCAAGTGAAATATAGGTAATTGCTATATAAATTAGTTGAAATATCTGTATTCCATGTAATTTTTAAATGGAAAATCGTTTTTCTCTTTAGTAATATATTGTTGCATATAAGTGTCAGCTTTTGAGCCTCCAAGAAAGATTGCATTATTTTGCAAGTACTTCAAGAAAACCTACATTATTTTTTCCACACATTTTGTACATAGTAATAGCTTCGAAAACTTCTTTGTATGCTGAATACGTACATGAATGTAAAATATGCAATAAAAGATAATTTTTCCCCTTTATATTTCATTTCAATTGTCTTTTCATGAAAACTTTTTTCCTGAAAAATGTGCCTACAATCTCTTATTGAAGGCTGTACAAAAATTCCAGTTAAGTTTCACAAACTTTGGATACTGTATATTGTTAACACATAATATACTAATCTCTTGTGGGTCAGTAGATAAGACTGATAGTTCGACCAGGGTTCGAAACCAGACGGAAGGTCTGTCAACACGGCCATTTTCTTAGCTTTCCCCTTATTTAATGTGACAAGCCAATTTTTCAAAGAAATTTATTTACGTAAGCCTCCTTTCCTTTTGGCAAATAGGTCTTGCGAATGTCGCTAAGCTCAGTTAAAGAAATCCTCCTTTGGCAGGCAGCTTTCTCTCAATTAAAATCAACTAAATCTCTCTGCCTGTCTATGTATGCACATATGTATTCACAGGAGAATAAAGAAGGAACATTAAACTCTGAAGGCACTCAAACCCAATGTCGATAGAGAAAAAAATACTGGAGGAACAAAGGAAATAGTATGTTAAATGTAGATTTTGGAAACCTAAAGTAAAGGGTCAAAATGTTCGAATTGTGCTAAAAATGTTCCAGAGTGCCATATAACACAGAACGACGTAACAGAAAAATGCAAACAGCTGTAAGAAAAGATATAAAAATAAGTATATATATATATATATATATATATATATGGTAGAGTCATTTGGTTAGTTTGAAGCAGGGGACGTAAAAAATGCACCAACTGGTATCAAACGCCTAACAAACGTACACCAAATTATCGCTATGTCTAAACAGAACTACAGAGTCTCGAGGAGGTTTAACAAGACTTTTTATTAAACTAGGACATGAACATAAAAGCACTCCTCGTGCTCACATAAACCACCTCAACTTGTGGCAATGAAAGTTAAAAGTTGTTAAAAGTCTACACAATTGATTTAATTCGAAGTTGACTAAAACCTTCTCACAGGCATAAAAATTTTAATGTCGGCAACTATAATGCAAAGCTAAAGAATGCGATCTTAACTGACCTAGCAGAAATCTAGTAACGTGGCCTCGAGATACGGAAACACGCTTTGTCTTGCAATTCGAAAATCTCTCCTTAAATACTCTCGAAATAATTTGCATTCTGGTAGGGAAATAGAAAGACAAGAGATAGAAAAAAATCTAAATCATAAAATAACTTATTAAAAATAATAATAGCCTTTATATATATATATATATATTATTATGTTTTAAAATGCGTAGAAGAAAACACTGGAACTTTTTAGCATCTTTCGATACTCGTCATACCGTAGTGGCTGAAGGACTGAGTGGAAAGGCATGATGACGCATTTAGCACAATTGAGCTTCAAGTATCACAATCTTTATTTTTACGCATATTAAAACATCCTTTTGCACACAAGATATTCCTTAATCATAGTTGAATACAATAAGTTCCCTGTACACGGGTTTTAAAGTACGACGTCATCTTAGACAAATAAGCAGCAGCGTGGAACAGCAGTGTCTTACCAGCAGGAAAGCGTTAGCGAATTAGAGCTACAATTCAAAGGAACAAAGGAGGGATTCAAAAAGTTTCAGTTCGAGTTAGAAAAAGTTTCGGTTTACAGTTTTATAGTTTTTGTTTAAGTTATTTGATTGGGCAAGAGTTACCTGAATTAAACGTTAGGTAATATAAAAGATCTCGAATCCGGGAGAACAGATGAATTTAGGAGAGAGTACCAAGTCTAGAATGTTAATTTTGAGGTCGAAGAAAAATAAAGAATATGTAAAAGATAAATTATTATTTAAATTAGAAGCGTAAATTAATTTCCATTCCCTACTCTAAAAATAGTAATCTCGCTGCAATAGGTCATTTCGAGACTAATCCATGTCATAGGACTCTTATATAATTCTGATGATGTAAATGGAATTAAAATTCAAACAACCAATAGTAATTTTATTGCGGTATTAATTATCCAATCAAAATGAATCAAAACTAACTCAGTCTGAATTAAGATTTCATCCTGAATATAACGCACTTGCTTTCTACTCTTCGGCCTAGCTGGACTGCAGTATGCCGCTTTTTTCTTATTGCAAACCTACCAGAAATGTAAACATTTTGAAATAGGTACAAATAATCTTGCAATTTGTTTGTGGCCGCAACACGCTTGCTGAAATAAAATGTAGATTTAATCTGCCTCGGCTGCCAGTATTCTATTCACACTGGATCGGCATTTCAGCATTCTACGCCATCAAAATTCTTGCTCTTCATTATGGATTCAGCCTTCTGCGTTTTACACCATCAATATTCCAAACACCTTTTTTATTAGATATACATATATATGTAATAAAAAGCCCTGTTGTGTAACAATTAAAATAACAGTTAGTAATGAAATAAATTACTCATTTCATATGAAAAAGTTAGATATTACTGTAGAATGTAGGTAAATAACCTATGGGGCAAAGAAAAGAAACAATGGGAAATAAAACTTAATATATGTCGTGGAGCTCTTTGGTGCTACATCAGGAGTAGATTTTAAATGTGACAAAGAAGCTTTCGAAACTTCTGGACAAGAAATATGGTGAAAATAGTAATTTTCAAGAAAAAGAAACTAGTTACGAATTCAAGCTGAATATCTATAGATAACCTTAATACATATTTTTGCTATGTAACATTGCTTAATCATAAAATGGTGAAGCAAAAACTTAAAAAGATTCTCGTACATTGTAATTTTTGGAAAGCTATGAAAAAGTAGATCATAAGCACCACAGCCTTCTCGACAAAATTCCTAGGCTACTTTCATCCCCTGACTGACATCTGATGATTACTGGCTTTATTTTTTAGCTGGACGAAGTCCTGTGGAATCAGCAGCTGACCTAGACGGCATTCACCTTCTCACTTACCATTGTGATATCAAAGTCTAGAATGAATCTATTATTGAAAAGACTCAAGAACAGACTGGAACTTTATAATTTACAGCGCTCCCCAGCGATTTTATGAAGTATGCATTTAAAAAGCGGTTAAGAAAATTAAATTCCAGAGAAAATAAAATACAAGAAAAATTTATAATTATTAATTTATCCAATGAGTTTTAACGTTTACGTTTACAACCGTAAAACATATTAAGTTTTGATATTATTCTCACTAGTTTACTAAATCTGGGTTCTGTGCTATTTTACACTTTTTGGCTATCTTAAAATCAATTTAAGCTACATTTCGAATCTTTTTTTATAGTTTTAAGTGAATCATAATAATTTCCAAAGATTAGTACACATCGAAATTGAAATATATAACTTTTTAATTTTTGCGAATAATGTACTTTTAAAAGGGAAATATTGATTTCAACAAAGCGGTCAGTTACGCCTTTCTCGGTAGTTTGTCTTTTCTGAATATGAACTATAATGATAAACTATAATTTTCAAGTAAAGGAAAATGAAGTACCAAAAAAGTAGCTAACGTTTTTAATGAGAATTATTTCCTCGAGCGTAATGATTATTTCGTAAGGAATAAAAAACTTACCTTCCATGTGGTCTTCTGGAGCAACTAATATTTACAAAAACTCAGGCTCAAAGAAACTTCCGCGTGCCAGACTGATTCCGACGGAAGATATAGTTTACTTATAAGGATTGCTCTCTCTCTCTCCTGAATTCTTCCTCGTCTTTATACAATGATCATCTAGCAGACCTCTCATTTCAGGCCTAATCACTGCTGGAGAATATTCAATGATCTCTTTGAACATTATCGGTATTAGACCATGTAGAAAAGATAATCAATTTGGTTTCTTTCTAGCTTTTCTTGAACAATAAGAATAAGACCAACAAAATAAGTAAGTAAATTTCGGCTTTAATAAATCTTTTTGCAGTAGTTGTTTTCAAAAATATTTGTAGTAATTTTAGTTCATCTACAGTAGTTTAGTTCACTAATATCCATTTTCTCACTAATGACAGGTAAATCTGTAATCACGAAAAGAGTAGATATTAATGAAAATGAAAGCAATGTGTGCTATTTTACAGTGAAAATATGATCTTTTTAATTTTTTCTATTGACAGTTTTGCGTTTGCTGTGTTACTGTGATTATCTAAGAATAGTGTGAATGGCATTGAGTAAATTCTCAGATGTGCTAAAACTAACTTCCTTCTTTCTTATCATTCACATTTAGATCATTCATTTTGATGTATTAGTATGTAAAAAAAAAGAATATCAAATACAGTAAAAGCAAATAGCAATATTATACAGTTTTTTTTTCTTTGCATACTATTTGGCTGCTTTTTCGATAACATTATGCAAAATAGGTGCTTCCTCCTATTAGCTCAGCTGGCTTCATCCGATTGAAATTTTATTCATTTTCCCTTAATGACATATCCTTGGCAGTGCGCTTTTGTAGCGCAGAAAATGACAATTTGCTATATCTGTCAGTCTCTTTTGCACCTCAAAGCGTAAAGGCCACCTGTAAAACAATGCAGAAGACGAGCTTATACCTGTCTCTTCGTCAACAGCGAAATTTGATACAGTTTCAGCAAGACAGCTGCTATTCATATTCAGTTAACATTTCCTTGAACAAGAATGAAGTTTATACTCTGCATGGATAATTCAGGCTGTGGTTTAGTATCTTGATTTGACAAACTTTTTGATGCTTCATTCTCTGCAGAAGCACTTTGCATAAAATCTATACAAGTTTGGTATGTTTAACAGTCATCAATTAGTGTCCAAACTCTCGGTAGACATTAAGCGAATCATCGCTGAATCTAATATAAGTATTGAAACTTACGAAAGATGTAAAAGACTCTTTAAAACTAAGAAGAACAGAAGGCACACCTCGTGCCTACAGTTCAGCCGCACATACGGTGAGATAACTTAAATAAACAATCACATAAAGATTTTAATTCAATTAAGCTGGTAGTCGAAGGCTACACAAATCAATTTAAATTGGCTCACAAACCTAACCGGCGTAGACACTCAAATATCGGCAAATATAATGCAAGACCGAAGACTACAAATCTTATCCTAGCTAGCTGCAACTTAGTAACGTGGCCTAGAGAGGCCAGAACACGCTTTGTCTTACAATCTAAAAACCTCTGTTTAAATACATGAGAGCTAATTTGCATTCCGGCGTTGAAACGGAAAGAAGAAGTGAGAGTAAATCATAATAAGTGGTTAATAAACATAGTGGAACATTGAAACTGCATAGATAAAATATGATCTTTTGCAATGTAATCAAAATCTCTCAAAATGCAATCTTACGCTCTATTTTATCTCCCCAATTTGAATAGTGTATAAAATAGACTTAGTGCATATAACTCTAGTATCTCTGATTCTGTTATAAGTAAATCTTATAGCAAATGCTCTTCGTCCCCCATGAATAATGAGAAGCAACGAAAACACTTTTGATTCTCTTTTAGTAATAACATATGCTTATTTCAAAAAGCAAGGCTTATCAGTGGCCGAACGGAAGAGATCCCTGGATGCTAGTAGTTTAATGTTACCTTATGTTTGATATTTCTAATTTTACTCCAACATATGTTTCTTAATTCTCACAAGTTCGGAGACCTTATTTTTGTGTTATTACAGAGCTTGTGGAATCGTCAAGCTGACGACCAAATAAAAGGGTTTAATTCAAACCTTCTTCTGAATTGGAGATTTTTTTCTTCGAAGTTTAAGATGAGATGATAGTTCATCTGACTGTCTTTACGATTCTAGGAACTATCATCCAGAGTAGTTGGGACCTGTACAGATTCTATTTGAGATTCGCTTGCACTTTTTACCTTCAGTTTCGCATTATGTCCTTAATTGAATTTAATGATGCCCTGCTTAACCATTCACATAATTATGAGCTTTATTATGCAAATGTATTTGAGTTTCGTAGTTTCAGTGGCACAAAAACTATTTACTCATTTTCTTGTTGAAGTATAACAAAGTTTTTTATATTCTTCATGAATCAAATGTCCAAATTATAAATAAGTGAGATAGAAATTTCTAGGCCATCGGAAATTTGATGAAAAGTATAGCGATGGAAATATATTTGCAAGATATAGCTTAAAAATATTAATAAATATTTATATTAATTTAAATTAGAGCTATCCAATGATTCTATGTAACTAGCCCCATAGCCTAACATTCATTCTAGAATGTGAAATTTCGAGCAGCAAGATAATAAACAGACGAGAGAAATTGTCCTCGCAAGGCGTACATTTTATTTTATTTTGCTTTATTTATAGTTTTATGAAATCTCAAAAGTTTTAGGTTTATTTCAATAACATTATGCATCAATCCTATAAAAACATTTCATCGGTATGTGTCTAAATGAAGAGGTAACGGTACTTCTGACTTTACCAGAAATATTTCATCCTACAACAATCCCGAAGTGAAGCTCATTGATAGTCATAGCACTCTCCTTTCTCTTTCGAAATTCAATTTCGTTCCAGAATCTTCCGCTTTCTCCACTGAGAATTTGTTTTCCAAAAAATAGGCTTCTTTTATTTCTGAAGCCAGAGATTCCTAAAATATCTACAAAGGAGTTAATATAGGGAGTCTTTGGAAGTTCTGTGCTTTTTTCTTTCTTAGATAATTTATAAATGTTTTTGACTGTATTTATTTTGCATTAATAGTCAAATACTTATGATGCAGTTTTGAATTCCAATACTCTGCCTATCAGGCACAATCAGTTTGAATTTGTGAACTATATTTACAAGCGTCTTAAACTATTATTCATGAAGGCTTGACTACTTCCTTACTTAAAAAGCATTTACAGTTAAGCGAGTCTCAAATAATTTTTGAATACTATTTACTTAGTTATATTTACAGTTCAAACATGCTTCTAAGTAAAGAAAGTATGTTATAAAAATGATAAAAGTTATACTGGTATTCCAAGAAAAAATTTAGTCAAAGTCAGTGGTAAAGTGTGAAATGTAAATTCCTAGTTTCTGACTTATGACCGTCAGTTATCTTTTTTAAGAAGTTTTAACCCTTCAAGTTTAACCCACCCTTATTTAAAAATACTTAAAACCGCCATGTTCGGAAAGTGGCTAGTGACACTGACTGCCGTACCGAACGATCCAGGTTCGAATCCCGCAGAAGGTATGGATGCTTGTAAATTTCGTGTCTATACAGCATAGGGGCACTCAAAATATGTGGCGAGACGAAAGTACTCTCCACAGGTTGATGGTAGGAGGAGAGGAGTGGGAGACCCTTGGACCCGTCTCCCAAGATACTCTTTTTCAAAACTACGGCCGAGCTGAGCGAAGTCATACTATCACCTTTATGGTGTTCAAGGGTCTGATAGACGCAATCTTGTACTTCTTGTTTCAATTATGTTAGCAAAATAAGATTACTCACAACAACAACAACAAAGCTATTTTAAAAGGTAGAAACAATGGCCTTTTCCTTCTTACTTTATTTAAGCATTTCATTGAAAATGTTGGAAAATAAATTATTTGAAACTGATTTCACCAAAGGCAGGAAATAGTATAATACAGCTTTATTTAATTTCGAATAAAAAAGCCGTTCGTCTATTTATATCAAAGACGTACAATTGAAGAACGAATAAAAGAATACATGTCAGATTCTCTGTTTTCACTTCAATTCTTTTATTGGCTTGTTGAAAATGAAATAGTCGTTGAATGACATCAGATTTCTACTAGCTACAGAAGAAAGCTATCTATGAGGTTTATGCAAAGTTTTATGTTGTGTGGCAGCATCATATACAGGCTATGGCGTAGTTTTTGTTTCTTCCAGCGAACTGAACATTAAATACTACCGACATCAAGTTAGTCATGGAATACAATCGGTTACAACCGAAAACATCGCGGCAAAAACATCACGGACGAAAACGTAGCGAAGAAAACAACGCACGGCGAAAACGTCGTGGTACAAAACATTGTGGGAGAAAATAAAGCAAAGAGAAAACATTGCAGTTCTAAAACATTGTGGTACAAAACATCGTCGTCGAAAATAAAGCGGTTCGAAAACTTCGCAGTTTAAAACCATCGTCGCCGAAAATATCGTGATAAAAAATAAAGTTCCCACAAATCATCGCACGACGATAACATCTCACACATGCACTTTTCAGGCTTTAATAATTGTAAAGGGATATTCGCATAATGATTTGTGAGCGCAAAAGGGAAAGAAAGATAATTTTTACTTTCATATGTTTATTAACTATTAAATTTTTAAAAAGCAGAACAAGAAATTGAAACAAACAAGGAATAATTTTTACTATAAGAGTATCAGATTAACAAAAGTGAAGAAAATAATCTCCTAATTAACTTCGCAAATTTTTTAAAGGTAAAGTCATGCAGTTATTCATCTTCCTTTTTTTATTCTTTTTTAAATTATACTTTTCATGAAACATTAAAAGTAAAACTTTATAAAAAAATAATTTATTAATGACCTTTGTTAGTTAACTATGTTTATCAGTTTAAAATCCTATTAAGTTGCATTCATTTTCTATGCTTAAGTTTCTACTTCACAATTTCAACAAATATTTTTTAGTTAATAAAAAATATGAAAGTAAAAATTATGCTTGTTTCCATTTTGTGTTCACAAATCATTATGCGAGTATTTTTTACATTTTTTTTACATAGATTTATAGGCACTTTATTTTTTACCTCGATATTTTCGACGACGGTGTTTTTAAACTGCGAAGTTTTTGAATCGCTTTATTTTCGACCACGATATTTTGCACAACGATGTTTTAGAACTGCGATATTTTCTCTTTGCTTTATTTTCTCCGACGATGATTTGCTGCATGACGTATTCGCCTCGCGTTGTTTTCTCCGCGACGTTTTCGTCCGCGATGTTTTCAGCGGACACCAACACAATCAGCTAATGTTACTATAAGTTGTACAGACATTAGGTTATTTCGAAGCAGGAAGCAGGGAAAATGAGCAATGCCCTCACCGGGACTCGAACCTCGTAATTCTCGAATACGCGCCGAGTGTGCTGGCCATTACACCACGAAGGTATGCTAAAATACCTTACATACTCCCCCTTTTAAAGGGTGACTGGGGATTAGGAGACCAAATCGCCAAATCCTGGTGGTGGAGAATCATCATCATCCACCTTTTTTAGTTTGGGCGTTACTGTAGAGACATTAGGTATTTTGTAAGGCTGGAGAAGTAAAAAGTGAGCAATTCCTTCCCCGGGGCTTGAACCTCGGACCTCTCGAATACGCGTCGTGTGTGCTGATCATTACACCACGAAGACATGCTAAGAAAGCGTGAGAAATATTTTATGTACTACCCCTTTTAAAGGGCGACCAGAGATTAGGGGACCCAGTCGCCAAATCCGGGTGGTGAAGAATCATCATTCTCCACCTTTTAGTTCGGGCGCCACTGCAGAATCATTTTTTAGAATTTTTCGAAACAAGGAAATCGAAGAAATGAGCAATGCCCTCGCCGGGACACGAACCTTGGACCTCTCGAATGCGCGCCGAGTGTGTTGGCCATTACACCACTCATACATGCTAAGAAAGCGGGAGAAATACCTTGCAAAGTTATTCTGTATCATTTCTGCTTTATCGCCGTCAAATAAAACTAAGTGCTAGCAGCAATACATAATATTTAATCCACTATGTTATTAAAAAGGGGAATGGTTGATTTTATGTACCTTTCTGATATTATCGAGATCGATTTATTTAATCTGTTAACTGATTATTAACTAACTTTTTGAAGCTAGTACGTAATGGCAAATTTAATTATTCGGGCTCATATTACGAAGATTACGATTAGTTCAGTACACGGGCTCAAATTACGATTCTAGTTCTGTGGAAAAAATCCAGTGCTAGTTATCACTTTCGGATGTAGAGACCTTTAGTTTTCTGGTAAAAGAAGACGCCAAAAATCAACTGTGCCTTTACAAAAATTTGAAGCACCTGGCATTACACTAGCTGGCTGGACTGTTAATCACTTACAGCAAGACAGCATGCACGAAGCAGTACGATAATTTCTTAATGGGTAGATCATTTGGTAAGGATACCTAAGGTGGGAACTCTCACTGGTTTCCATCGCCAATCGGGAACTAGGTCTTTACAAGCGTTCTTTCTAAAATTCAACTTCTTAGGAATTAAAACATCATTTAAAATTATTTACACTTTCGAGTGTGCTTAACGCTTTCTAAGCTTTTATAAAACAGTGAAATGTGTTTTATTTGAAATAGTGCATTAAGAGGTGAAATGAAAAGAATACGTAATCTACAAATTTAGCAAAGTTAATTTGTCAAGCACTTCACAATGCAGCTGGAAGGTTGTCAAACATTTGACAACATAACTGAAGCTTCCACTGCTCATTCATAAATTTGTCAAATGCATTTGCCAAATCTTAGCACAAAAGCTTCAACTTTCCTGGGATATTTTATCAAAATGCTCAAGAACGCTTTGCCGAAAACAGTTTTGTGATGCATCTTAACAAAGCATTACTAACTACCTCTTCGGGCACTTTAAAAGGAAATGTGAATTGGTAACGGGCGACGGCCAAACTGAAGTCATTAATCAAGTTTCCTTTCACTCTTTAAAGGTAACCCTTGGCTTTAAGTCAAAGCGAACGTAGCGGTTTTGCATGATAAACGTAACAAATGAAGAGATTTTCTGTGCGACCAATTACAAGAGCAATCACTCCGTGACATTAAGGGGTGAATTGCCTATACTCGAATTTAAGAGCAGAGACTAATATCAATGTTTCCAGGTTGCAACTAAGCTCTGGGAGAGGGTGGTGCAGTTAAGGAAGTTCTGAAGTGGATTATTTTAACTAAGGAACTGTCAAATTAAACAAAGAGTTTCATTTTAATTAAAAAAATTATCTTAATAGGGAGAATTTACTCTCAAAATAAATCATGTAATAGCAAGTTCGCCATTTTACAGTTTCAGGGCATTTATTCGTTTAGATTCTTTAAACTACAATGTGAATAAATTAAAAGTTTAAAGATGAGTGAAAAAAAATTAATCAAAACAGGGTACTGAACTAAATTTTAAAAAAAAATCTGGTGAATTTCAATGAGTACATCGAAGGTTCATTTTATAAATGAAGTGACATACCTAGATGAGAACTCTCTGAGAGAATGTCTTGAATTATTCTGCATAGCGCAAGTCCCGACCGGCGGCCGAGCGGTAAAGTCGCTGAACACTTGCAGTTCCACCTCGGTTCGGTTTTAGGTCAGAAGGCTGGTTGCATGGGCGTTTTCGGGGTTTCCCTTCTGCTTAATGCGAATACGAACCAGTTTCTTTTAAGAAGTCCTCCAAGAAGCAAGAAAGCATCCCTTCCGTTAGTAGGAGTACGCTTCCTAGTGTGCTTTGCCATTTACAGAAAGTAAACCGAGCCAAGCCAGCCCAGTGCAAAACCCCTTTTAGTACTTACTCCCTGTTATATTTGTTTTGCCGTGTTTGAAAATTATATTTATGCCTATAAAACTTAAAAGGCAAGCTAAAAGTAAAAATATGCAGAAAGGGTTCTGAACAAAATTTAATGAAATGTTATGAAATATTCTGATGAACGTGAGTGAGTTCATCAAAGATGCAATACAAGTGCAATGACATGCTGTAAAAGAACTCTGTGAGATAATGTCTTTAATTATCTTGCTTAGTACAAAAGCGCCTTGGATACATTTTTTTCCATTTATGCTTGCTTTGCCACATTTGAAAATCCTTTCAAAGTTTGAAATCGAGGTTAAAAATAATTGTATCTTTTAACGTTAAATATTTTTTAACTTTTATTTCTTAAGTTTTTGTTGAGGCGCCCCAGTTCTTTGGGGGAGGGGAGATAAAACGATCAAATTTTTTTATATGTAGTAATAAACCGGACTTCTAAAAATTTATATATGTGCAAAGTTTAAAAAAGGAATTAAGAAGTAAATAAAACTTAAGACACTGCAGATATAAAACGATGCGATAAACTTAAAATTAGTCGAACTTTTAAAATATATGTCATTTTTTTCGAACTTTCATTTCTTAAATTTTTATAGAGACATTCCAGTTTTCTTGCAATAAAGTGATTTGAGTTAACTCATTTTGTGATAATTATAAGGATATCTAGAAACTGATGTATGTGCAATGCTAAAAAATAAGGAAGAAAATGAAATAAAAGTAAAAATATTAAAGATATATGAAGATGCAATAAACTTAAAAGTAAAAATATTAAAGATATATGAAGATGCAATAAACTTAAAAGTAAAAATATTAAAGATATATGAAGATGCAATAAACTTAAAAGTAAAAATATTAAAGATATATGAAGATGCAATAAACTTAAAAGTAAAAATATTAAAGGTATAAGATGCAATTGCTTATCGAACCAGTAGACCAGTATCATACCTAATTATAAAGCTTTACGTAACAGCATAACTTTAGATTGTTTACTTAAGATGAAATCAGTATATATTTTATAGATTTTGCAAAGGCCAACAAACTGCTCTTACTCGCAGAACTACTGAAACTCGCAACCGGTATATTCTGCTGGGAGAGGAGGACTTGGCAGAATAACAATGTCGATGACACAACTTAATGAAATTAAATTTAAAATTATCACTAAAATTTATCATAAAATATGGAAAATTCAGTTTAAGTTTGACGTCAATTTCAAAACTATCCAGTGCATTTCGAAAGCACGGGTATTTCAAGCACAAGTTTCATCAGATTGTTTCTTGAAATGTTAGTTGAAAACTTTTGATTTTACTCGTAAATCAAAACAACTAATGTTGAATTTTGTCTCTTTTACTGATGGAAGTGTTACGCATAAATCTGCTATGTTTACTAAAATCTAAAACTTAGGTTTTGTATTTAAAATTCTATAAAATGTTGTTCTTAGGAAAGCTTTTTTTTAAATAGTACATGTAGCATTGTACTTGTTTTAGAATAATTTACGCAAAAGACGTTTGAATATGAGTATTTCACATCTTACTAACTAAGCAGTAACTGTAACTTTATCATTACGTCACCAGATTAATTAAAAGTAAAAAAATAACATTTTAAATCGTAAGATAATGAGTAATCGTAAGCTCGATAATAATTAATCGATTACGATAATAATCGTAATCGATTAATTCGTAAGATAAATTAAGATTAAATTTGTGGGTTTGAAACTTTAGGAATTATTTAAATTACTCTACCGTACAAAATTTGAACACGAAACAATTAAATAGGATATAATTCTTAAAGTTCTGCATCAGCTGACTCCAAATTTTGAAAGTTGTGGTGGTAGATAGATGGGCACAGACAGTCCCAATGATTTTCGATTGGGTTGAGATCGTTATGTCTGTCAACACATCCATTCGTACTTTCTTTCTCAAGTCCTTCACGATCTTCATTCTATGCTGACAAGGGTCATCATCAATCAGAAGAATATCTTCACCGAATGCTGCACCATAAAAATCTCACATAAGATTCAAGGTTTTGATCCTGTTATCTTTTTGACTTCAGAGATTTGCCTGTGATCACGGAAACGTGGGAGCAATGTCCCCAAAGAAAGATTGCTGATACCGTCACGTTGTCAAAGGCGTAGTATTCAGCAGTGCTATTGGACTAGTTACGTGTTTCCTTTTTGATAGAGACTCTTAAGAGATAGTTTATTTATTTATTTACCTATTTTTTTATTCCATCTCTGCAGAAAATCTTGATTTATCTTGAAAACAAAACTTGGGACATTGATTTTCAGTCCACATCAGATTATTAATACATCACGTTAATCGTGCTTCTAGACCCTGGGTCTGAACAGGTCGCAAATTTCTGGTACTCCCACTTAATCTTAATTTGATGTTTCTCATGGATATCATGCTTTGCCACGCGGCAGAAATTAACTACAGAGACTTGAAAAAGTTTAAAACAACCTTTATATTAAAACATAACTTGAACATAAAGGCACTGCTTGTGCTTAACAAGATGA